>MJUU01042143.1:100527-120752 GCA_002080025.1 Modiolus philippinarum | reverse complement strand
AGTTTTTGAAATAAAAAATAAAAAATCCGCAAATTTTGAAAAATTTACGGAAAAAGGGCTATAACTCTCAGACAGGTTTTCCGATTTTCTTCAAAATTGCAGAGCAGATAGATCTCGGCATTCTGAACAATTTTACCTCGGTCAGATTTTTGATATCTGCAACGGTTTTAAAGTTATTTGCCAAAAACAGCAATTTACCCCTATGTTCTATTTTTAGTAACAGCAGCCATGTTGTTTGGTTTTCAGACTCCTCCGATACAATTTTTAAAGTACATACCCTGGTGATGATCCAGGCCAAGTTTGGTTTAAATTGGCCCAGTAGTTTCAGAGGAGAAGATTTTTGAAAAAAGTTTACGACGGACGACAGACGACAGACGACGGACGGACGACGGACGACGGATGCCAAGTGATGGCAAAAGCTCACCCTGGCATAGCCAGAGGAGCTAAAAAAGCAATTTACAACATTTTCCCATAGGGTCCAATGTTAAACTATGATCTGCAGTTGCAGCCATCTTGAATCTATGATGGGTTCTAAAATCATACATTTGTTTAATGACATCATGTTACTATTCCTAGTTCATATCAACTTGATGTATAAAACAGTTTTCAAGAATTAAAAATTAACAACATTTCTCATACAGTCCTATGTTAAACTATGTTCTCCGATGGTGGCCATCTTGGATGAGATGTGAACCTGTTGAACATATGTTTAAATTGTAGTTCTTGATAAGCTGAACACTTTTGCTATTCAAACTTAACCTCTTTCTCAAATTGTTTTTGAAATATAGGACCAATTGTATAAAATTATGAAAATTTGACAAATAAAGGGTAATAACTCCTACATGGGTATTTAGATTTTTCTTCAAAAATTACTAGGTGAGTAGAGCTTAGTATGCAGAACTTTTTTTGCAATTTAAAGTTGACTTCTATCTGTTACAGTTTTTCCAATAAAAAATAAAACATCTTAAAATTTTGAAAATCTTATGAGAAAAGGACAAAAACTCCAACATAGGTTTTCAGATTTTCTTCAAAATTGAAGGGGTGGGGGTAGATATTGTTATACTGATCATTTTTGCCACGTGTCAGATTTTTTTATTTCTGTAACGATTTTTGACTCATTTGCAAAAAACAGGAATATACCCTTACGACGGACGGATGACAGATGAGGGACGCAAAGTGATGGCAACAGCTCACATGGCCTTTTAGGCTTTTAACCTGATAGGAAATGTTACACTTACTGATGCAATTCACAACACATCAAAAAGATCGATGTTGGTCAATGTCACTTTTGGTTACAATTGAAATGAAAAGAGTACATAAATAGTGAGAAGTTAATCCATAATGCTGCAATTAAACACTGTGTATTTAGCAAGAAAATAACACAAAACATGTTCATCTCTTTTATTAAAGTAATAAATAATGGCTTCACACTCTCACGATGTTTGCTAAAAGCCAGCAAACTTTATTTATTCAGATTTCTATGTGTTTCCTGTGTATCCTACACTATTTATCTCCTTGGCTTTGGTAATCTCTATCTATTTTCCCAGAAAATGCTTTTAAGCTCCCAAATTTCCAACTTATAGTTGAAAATATACATAAGATTGGATGTCTTGAACATGAGTTTATGAGGCATTTATGATGTTCTCCTCGGAATTAATGCATTCTGACAAGAATTTTAAAACTTTGATAAGATACATGATTAAGCCAATCAAAATTAATTAGTAGATTCTCACCCTGTCCATCCTTCCAAAATTTACCTGCTCCCGATTTTTAAAATTTTTTCATAACCACCATATCTACTCTTGTTTTGCTTCCAAGATAAAGTTGTATGCAGAACTGGAAAACATATGTTTTATACAGATGTTTAAGTTTCCAATTAAATTCTTAAATTTTGTTCAAAACTAATTTTAGATGAATATCATAAAGATATCACTTGAGATTAACAAAGTATAGACCTAAATGCAAAATTTAACCACAGGACATATGTACAAACAGATGTACGGACTGAAAATTTATATTCCTGGCGGGGCATAAAAATAAAATATAAAAGACTATACCTGCCCCATATTTTTTGTCAGATTGAGGAAGAATCTACTTCACTTAGCCTTGCATAATGACCCATGTGAATAAACATTATTACTTTTCTTAATTGTGTCAATTACCTTGAGTAATTTTTCTGCCGTTCTGACGGCCATTTGTTCACTATCTGACTTGTCTTTATCTTGTGACCTGTAAACAATCATGATATAAAACAATAAATTTCATAATATTCCCATTTTCTCTGAACATTACTAGGAAGACAGATAAGGACCCTTCAAGGTAAGTCAATCTGCACTGAGGCTTGGATATTGGGGAAAACAATGCTCTCATTAAAATGCCTGGTGCATATCTCTTCATTGTTGAGTTTTTATCATTTTAAACAGGGAAAGGTGAATTTTTCAAATTGCCCTTAATAACCGAGTTTATTTTTCAGACTCAAAATCCCAACCAGGCTTATTTTTTCTCAGTGGTACCATGCAAAAATGGGTATATTGAAACATTTATATTACAAGTACATGGACTGAAAACATAATTAATCTTGATTGTGGGGTTTTTGGGTAGTAGAAACACAAAAAATATCTTTTTTGCAGCATAGAAAAATTATGGTACAAAAGTAGAACTGTAAACAATCATGATATAAAACAATAAATTTCATAATATTCCCATTTTCTCTGAACATTACTAGGAAGACAGATAAGGACCCTTCAAGGTAAGTCAATCTGCACTGAGGCTTGGATATTGGGGAAAACAATGCTCACGTTAAAATGCCTGGTGCATATCTCTTCATTGTTGAGTTTTTATCATTTTAAACAGGGAAAGGTGAATTTTTCAAATTGCCCTTAATAACCGGGTATATTTTTCACAAAATCCCAACCAGGCTTATTTTTTCTCAGTGGTACCATGCAAAAATAGGTATATTGAAACATTTATATTACAAGTACATTGACTGAAAACATAATTAATCTTGATTGTGGGGTTTTTGGGCAGTAGTAACACAAAAAATATCTTTTTTGCAGCATAGAAAAATTATGGTACAAAAGTGTAAAAATGCATAAAATACTTCCAGGGTTGATATTTGAATATTTTCAGTTTGAAATGATGGTACTACACATTTTCCATATTTTTATTCCCAACCAGACTTACAGGAAGCAGTGACTATCTCAAAGCACTGGTTTTTCTACATAGCCTAATTCAAATGTTGTATCCTCTGCTTCATGGCGTTTCTAGACTATAGCATAACATTGCCATTACCCACATTTATGAGCCTTTTCAGGTCTCAGATTATGTTTGTTAGCAACAACCACAGCTTTCCTTTAATAACAAGCAAATTCATTGAAATCTGTTTTCGATCTGCCATTTTTGTCAAGAAAAACAAAACAAACGGGTGTGTGTAAATTATGAAATTATTATGAAGTTATAGTACAGAAACGAAAAAATCCGTAATTCCCAAAAATGCCGACCAGTTGGTCAGAAAGAAATCCAATCGGCCTCAAAATAAAGGTGGTCGGTAAACTCGACTTAAATGGTGAATGGAAAACAGTGATGTTCCTCATAAATACTGCAATTAGATTAAGGTTCTCATTATACAGTAGGAGGAACATACCTGTAGAAAAGGACAGCTTTCAGATTTTCAATGTCACGATTAATATTCAGTGTTTACTGACATACTGTATATCAGTTATTTTCATGTTGGCTTTTGTCCGCGCATTTTTGGTGTTAAACAAGGCAGTTATTTCGTTGATGTGTTTATAGTTCGCGTTTTACTGTTTTATCTGATGCAATTGAATAGGCAGTAAAATTCATGCACAGGCTAATTTTGGTGCTGGATTGTCAGCCATGAACATAGCAAAAATTAAACACACACAAAAAATATCCCAAGATATGTCAATTTGCATTGATTGATTGACCAAGGGTCAATCAGCACAATTTATTTATAAGCAGAAATAGGAAAGTTGTCTATCGGATAAAAATTAACCATAATTTTTGAAGAAAGAAATCACAAGTATAGGATAGAATGAAACTTTTAAGCATCAAGTAAAATAAAAAAAAAACTTTCAAAATCACCAGTAGAAATCACAATAGATCTTCAACAAGTTTATTCTGAAAAGATCAGTATAACAATCAAATAATCTATATTTACACATGGTTTCCACATATTTTTTACAAACACTCAGATTAATATGTATACATGTATAGACACTTACACTGATCCATCTTCTTCAGATTCAAACACCTCTCCTCCCACTGTCTCGTTATCAGGATTTAAACAAATTTCTATCATATTATATGTAGACAGGTTCCCCCAATCTGAGTCCTTCCTTGCTCTGTTAAACAATTTCAAAGCTTCTGTTGGGTTACCAGTATACCTAGGAAAAAAAAGAAAATTACTTGCAGTAAATTCTAATCATGTGAAAAATGCTGCAATATACCAGTTTACCCCTAGGCAACAGAAAGCATGCTTTTGTATTTATTCTGAACACTAAAAGTTAAAGTTATCCCCTTTAGATAAGTCCACATTAAATTCTATTGATATATGCATTTCTTTAAAATAACATAGGTTTTATGAGAAACATTTGTCGAGTATCTCCCTGTACCAAGTTATATATGGTGACAGTGGAACTAATTTTAATACACATACATATCAAAAGCCTCTTTTGGTATTGAATTAAAATAATCTCCATTTTGACCATATATAACTAACTTGCTACAGGGTGAAAACCGACTGATGTTTCTAATTGTGTGACCAGATAAATTGTTTAAGTGAATTTCATATATAATATAGCCAAAATTTTGGGGTATAATACTGATGCTTACCATAAATGAAGTCCTTTACAGTAGTTATAACCAGGTTCCATAGGAGCTCTGGCAGAAGCATGCTCTGCTAATTCTAGGAATTTTGGAACTTCTTCTAGTTTACCACTCCTTCTCATCAGATCTACCAGTCTGGCCAAAGCCTCATAATTATCTAAAAAGAAACTAACAAGTATCAGGGTACCAACTCCTTTTCATATTCAAAATTCTGAACCCATTTAGGCCATTTTTTTTTTCGTTGAGCTGTGGAATGTCATATGATGCAATCACACAAAAGCAAAATTTTGTGTACACCATCCCTCAAATTATATAATGGCATTCAAGATGTCTGGTATAAAAAAAGACAGTATTCCAGGAAGAAGGGGATAGGTACCCTCATTCTGATAGCAATAGCATTGTAAGTCATATCATACAAAAGTAAGATAAAAGTGTACCAAAATTAAGAGTAGTTCAATTTCCTGCCAAGTTTTTAATCACTTACATCTCAAAAATGAGTTAACCAATCTCCATTTTTTTTCTGAAATTCCATCTTTTCAGTTTTCTTACAAGAAATAACATTTATATGAAGTCCTATTAATTTTCAAACTGACCAGTAAAACATAATTAAGGAAGCTTTTTATCAAGGGCTTATTTGTTGAAACCCCCGAGACAACACATGATAAATATTCGATGCAAAAGCTTCCATGTAATAACCAATTTCCTGTCATGTTACCTTGTATAAACACTAAAAGGATATGGATTAAATGCACATGAGACAAAGTTTCTACAAATACATGGCATAGCCAAGCAAAGCAACAATGCTTTTATTGTTGTTCTTCATCCTAAAGTCACTATGAGGCCATCAACAAAGACCTTTGCTCATACCTCATAGTAAGTTCAAGACGACCCCTAGCACCGGTTTTAGTGGATTCTTTGCTAATTGTCAAACAACGCTACATTCATATATCTTTCCTGGTCATGGATGCAGGGTTGTGAACAAACATAATTTAAACTGGCAAAGTGTTCTTACAATCACTGTCATCCCTTGCCTGACAAAAGTACTAGTGTCTTAAGCTAGTGGACGATTACAACATATAGACAAACAGAGGGCACTCATCAATTTGATGATAAGAAAACTTGGCAATGTAAAGAAGTGAGATGTGGGCACTATAAACAGGTGATAAGAATAACGTTTGGAAATATCAAAAATAGTAAATGCCAAAATTTGAAAGTATTATAGTACATGTATATCCATATGGCCATACAAAAATAATTATTAGATTCTCAGGCCATTTTTCTGAAAAAAGTATGAGGCAGGGAGGGAGAAAATTTTTATTTTTATTTGTTCAAAATCATGATGAGGCATCTTTTTACATTGCGGAAATGCCAAAAAAGTGATGAGGCAGGTAATTTTCATTTTTTTTTATTTGAAACTTGAATAAAAAAGTAAAATTAGTTCTCAGAAAAGAGATGAGGCAGGGGCCTGAGAAGCTAATGTATTTTTTTATTTTGCCTATGAGGAATTTTCTCACGAACAAGTACATCATAACTAAAATATAAAGAGAGCATATATATTTTCATGTACATCATCATACAATATATATATAGATTTTTTTTTTTTATCAAAATGTGACCTCCAAATTCTTTCCATGTATTCAAATGTTAGAAAAACTGAAAGGGGCTTACATGACCTATATAGTTATTAACTGGTTGGAGGGTAGCAGTGTTTTTTTTTTAGACCAAAAGATTGAATTATTGCTCTAGGTTGTTTGTTATCTGGAAATTAGTCAAGCAGTCTATCTAGATTTTTTTGCCCTAAATTCTCTTAAAGTTAGAATAGAGTGTATGTTGTTAAAATGAAAACCAACCTGGTTTAAGTTGTAATAACTGTTGAAAATGAAACATGGCTGCATCATAGTCATTCTTTCTGAACATCAAATCTGCCAACATCTGTAATAAAACATAAAGTGTTATTTCAGTCTTATAAAATAAACAAAAAGCTGCAGATTTCAGTCTTAACTTATATATATCATTGAAACTTTTGAAAACCTCCATCAGGGTTTTAATGCTTGTCATGAATACAACAATCTTAATAAAATGATACTGCATTTCATGTATTTCATTAAATGAGATTAATTGGTTATCTCCCTGTACCAAGTTAGTTTTGAATGGTTCAAAGTGGAGATAATTTTAATTAGCATATCAATAGCCTCTTTTGATATTTAAATTAAAATTATCTCCACATTAACCATATATACTTAATTGGTACAGGGAGATAACCGTCCAATGTCTCATTGATTTGTAGTCATGAAATTGGATGGATATCCCCTTTTGTTGCCTTCCTTATATTTGTCCTAAGAGTAGAAGTTTGTTAGGTCAAAATTTTTGCATTATCTCTTCCCAGTTTTATCTTCTTTTTATATAATATTTTATATTGGACATTTAGTGATTGATTTTTTTTTAAATGTGGCTTAAAATAACCATTTTATTGTGTGTAAACACTGTGTTTAAACTGACTTAGTGAAAAACATGTGAGCATAAAACTTAGATTTTTGAAGTGTCCATGTGATTTTATACATGTTTATCCTCCCCAAGAAAAAAAAAATAGAACTAGAAAAACTGAGCAAAGCTCACTCATCTATATACCTCCTGCTCCCCCATTAGACATCAGAAGTAAAAAAGAAATTAACCCCCAAAAAATGTTAAGTCATATCAAATTCTTAAATAGCTGGTGCACAATGGTAATATCCACGGTCAGAACATTCTGTGAAAGTTTCATTCAATTTCACCAAGTAGTATAGGAGGAGTTGTCGCCACAAAGTGTGTACCCCTATGGCAGACAGAAAAACAAAAGGATAGATGAATTGACACCATGATCACTATATATCGCCCCCTAAAGCAGGGGTATAATAAGTATGAATGATGTGTATAAAATTGACATCTTTACAGTCAAATGTTGCTTTTATATCCAATTCAATGACCACATATCAGAGTATGAAGACAGGCAGCTGGACATTTCCATTCCCATATGCCCAATAAACCTATAGTAACAATGATCTTACAATAGTAGCTGCATCATTTTCTTTTTCATTTTTCAGTAACGTCATTAGCTGATGTTGACATGCATCTAAGTCATCCGTAGTCAGGTAGAGATTGGCTACTTCTAACATGACCTGCAATACAGGAACAGAGATATACAATGTACATGGACAATCAGAATAAGTGGCAACTCAATGGAGCATCAACATAAAAGCATGTCAGTTCACCTCAACAATTTTTGTAAGATGTCTGTTAACTCATTCACCCCCAGCAGTATATTTACACTGCAACAGTGATAAGCCAGCATCTATTATTAGGCTGTGCCCCAGAGTATTTTTATCTAATTAACTTTTACTACTGTCAGACATGCACATGCATTATATTTACCTTGATTGCTCAGTAATTATCCAACATAAATCCATGAAATTTTCAGGGAATAAAGAGTAATAAATTTCCTTTCCACTCATATAAAATTTATCAAAAAGTATGCACAAATTATCAACAAATTAATTCAGGTAAGTAAAAATATTCCAAAAATATTTCCAAAAATATATGTATCTCATATATATATTCCTCTATTTACAAGAATAAATGTGGATATGTTATCCTGTGATATGGCTTAAAACAATCTACACACAAGTTTACTTGGCACTGACCACATCCAGTTTTGGGTTCCCTTCTAATTTTGTTTCTAGAGCACATTTTACAGGTTCTCTTCTTGGGTAATGTTTCAATCCAATGATTGTTGGGTTGAGGCACCGGTCTAATGTCGAGTGACCGTTTTCTTTTTCCTTGAAAGTTTCCAAGCATTTGATGTGCCAATTTCATACGGAACTCGAGCTGGGTCATTTGACGTGTCTTGTTATTTTTTGTTATGATTTGGTGGTTCACGGACTCCCTCATTAGGATGTATGCATTGACAATGCTAATGTCCACAAGAAAGTTGAACAAATATTTCCACCATTTCAAACACTTCCTGGAAATATTGTAAGTAGATCTCAACTGATCTGCATGATCTACACCATTCATGAACATGTTATAGTTCTTCACTGCCAGTGGACAAGGCACTTCTTTGATGGTACCATCTTTCTGTCTGCGGTTGACTTTGTCGGGATCACCATGAGAGTTAGTTGACAGTAACATAATGTTTTTCTTGTCCCTCCAAATAGTAATTCGCATGTAGTTCTTTTGCTTTACAACACACTTGCCTTGCTCTTTCAATTTTATACGGTCCAAACCTGCTGGTAGTCCCTTACGGTGTGCTCGGACGGTGCCACATGCATACGTACCATGATTCCATAAATGGATAAATAAATCCGGTGAAGTAAAAAAACTATCACAATAAACATGATGACCAAGGTTTAGCACAGGGGTCATAAGGTCTAGAACAACTCTTTGTCCAAGATTAGCCTCTGGGTTGTTTGCGGTCTTACCGGTATAAACTTGGAAGTCATTTATGTAGCCATTGTTTGGATCTGCTCGAACCCAAACTTTGATCCCCCTTTTCGTGGGCTTCAAAGGAACATACTGTTTGAAGCCCAATCTCCCAGAAAAACCTATCATGGCTTCATCAATGGACACTTCTTTATGTGGGTGATATTCTAGAAGACATTTATCTCTAACTATTTCAAGAATTGGTCTTACATGAGCCAATTTATCATGCCCGGGTTGTAGTCTGGGTGGATTTTGAGAAGTGTCAGCCACATGGAGATATCTCTGTAACTCCTCAGATCTGTTCCTAGAAAATTTTTCTTCAAGACAAGAAGCATGAAATAACTTGTCCTTATACCAATATTGGTCCATATTGGGAACGGGTAACACACCCATCACAATCTGACCCCCGAGGTATGCTTTTATTTCATCAGGAGTTGTTGGATTCCAGTTTGCGTTTGCCCTGTTTGCGTACGCGTTCGTTTACCTCGAGATGTCCGAATAAATAGTCTCCGGGAAAATCAAATGAAAGAAATCGATCTCCATCTTTTCCTTGTCCATTCGAGTGGTCGGACCGGGCCGAGGACCCGAAAAATCATTAGTATTAACGGGTCGAAGTTGCTCGCTCCATTCTGCAATTTCGGCAAGGGCGACATTGTCATCATCGCTGTCAAAACCTTCGTTCTCGTCAGAATCGATGTCAGAAAATTCGATGTCAGAATCAATATTATTTAATACTTCAATTTGTTCTAAATATCTCGCTTCCGCGGCATTTACATCACGTAATTCAAAGCCATCAAACTCGTTTTCACTGTCACTACTCTCGAAGAGGTCGGCCATTGTTTTACAATTTATCAATGAATGCGCGTGGTAACACGTGTGTTAGAAAATGTCTAAATACGGAATAACCTTTGCACTATGAATAATCAAACTTCATATAATGAAACGTTAAACCTTTTTTTATTGGCTGGTATTTCTTAATTTTTGGAAAACCCCTACGAAATAGCCAATCGGAGCGATTCTTTCAGAATGGTGTCGACCACGACTACAGACGGGATCGGCCATTGAAGAAAGTAAACAAACCACGACTGTAGACGTTATCGGCCTGTCAGTGTAGTATTTTTATCACGACTACAGGCGGGATTGGGGGCGAATGAGTTAAGTAAATGAAGAGTATCTGTAAATTATTACCAGTTTGCTTTTTCTTTCTTTTAATCTGTACCTCCATACAAAACATAACAAATTTATTGGTTGAATGTTAAAATAAAAAATGCTAGTGATGTACAAACATTTTTGTGCCGAAAACACAAAGACACATTTCAATCATTTTCAATACACAACATACCTTGCTGTCATTTTCATTGTACACTAAGGCTTCCTTATAATACTTTATAGCTTTCTCATAATCTCTCTGTCCTTCTACGTGTTTAGCCATCTGTACACAAATACTGAAAAGTTCATAATGTTACAGCCAATGGTTGAATTTTTACAGTTTGTCTGTAGATTAAAATATGAGCTGACATGGCAAAAAACATGGATTAAACATACTTCCGTAAATGATGGTTTTTAGTGTAAGATGACCCAAGTAAGATTGATGCAGGCGACCTCATCTTACATGGGTAAATGGCTGATCACAAGTGTTCATTCTTATGATTAAACAATCGTTACCATGACTAAACGTCATAAAACACCTGACGTCATAATGTAAAGTACACTCAAATGACAACGACGTTGTTCACACGGTATAGGTTTGCGGGTGTTTCTTTTCGTATTTTACGGAAGAAATAGGATCTTGCATTCGATCAAAATCAAAGATCAGGATATCTTTCACTCGTGTAAGAAATTAGACGTCTTTTCGTCTCGTTTCGCTACGCTCAACTCGAGAAAAGACGAAATTTCTTACAATCATGAAAGATATCCCGACCTTTAATTTAATATGCATGATCCTATTATTCTGAAATGAAAACTTGAACTAACAGATACCATTTTTTCAAAACTGTCTTTCACTTATTTTTCTAAATATCGATATCACCAAATCAACTCACATATTTGAAAATTACACTTCAATGCATAATAAATTTAGGAAAGGAATTTGTATAAGTGCTTAAGTACTTGTTTTCCAATCCTTTTTGTATGTATTATATTGTATGTATACTTTGTTTACTGAATAAAATATTGTTTACACTAACACATAATAAATTTCCTTATATCAGTGCTGCAAAGTTTATGTAAAGCAAATGCATGAGATTTACCAAAAAAGTCAGAGATCAAAGGGAAAAACAAAAGATCAAAGGAAAATGCTTAGATTTGACCTGAAAACGTATGATCCTTACAATTTTTCCGCTCAACTTGGCAAGCCTATTATATTTTTGATTCCCTAGTAGCAGCAGATTTCTTTTTCTACATTAAATAGATCATCCCTATACATATGGCAGATTTCCCGTATGATTAACGTATTTTAATTGCAATTCTTCAATGAACATACCAATATTCCTCTAGTAACACCTATAAAACTCCTTCTAAACTCCTGTCTTTTGTCTGCTTGTCAAGACAATCAAGCTTCTATAGAATTCTATTGTATACCAATTTGTCATCACTGGAGTATCAAGGTTAACCCCTTCAGGCAGTACAAATTGGTATACAATAGAATTCTATAGAAGCTTGATTGTCTTGACAAGCAGACAAAAGACAGGAGTTTAGAAGGATTACTTGAGGAATATTGGTATGTTCATTGAAGAATTCCAAATAAGGCAAAATAAAACAATACATTAGCTTCTCAGGCCCCTGCCTCATCTCTTTTCTGGGAACTAATTTTACCTGTTTATTACAGTTTCAAGTAAAAAAAATGAAAATCACCTGCCTCATTACATTTTGGGCATTTTATAAATGTAAAAAGATGCCTCATCATGATTTTGAATCAATAAAAATAAAAATCTTCTTCCTCCCTGCCTCATCATTTTTTCTGAAAAATGGCCTGAGAATCTAATCATTATTTTTGTATGGCCTAAAATATGTTAATCATCTGGGAAATCTGCCATAAGAGTATAAAAGGCAGACTTACTCAGCAGCTAGTTGTTTCTGTACTGAAATGGCATCTGGTTGTTCTAGATGTACCCTCTTTAGTACTCTGAAATGTAAAATGCATTGATTATGTTACAATAAAAAATATACAAACTAAGTTAACTTATTGATGCAGAAAAAGAATTAGAATACAAACAATTACAATTGAATTTGCCATTAAATATTTGTTTGTCACAACTTGCAGGCAATAAAATCCAAATACTAGTTTTGCAACAACTGGCAGGCAATTTATATACCTAATCCAGGTTTTGTCACACATTGCAGGCAATAAGATATCATTTTTTTTGGCCATAATTGGATCAAATAATGGTTTTGCCACTACTAAAAGGCAATAAGATGAAAAATAATGGTTTTGCATCAATTGGTAAGCAAGAAAAACTTGCCAAATACCAATATTATTTTCAACTGGAAGACAATCTGGTCTTGTGCTTAGAATTTATGTGTTGATAATTTTTTCACTAATTGGTCTAGCCAATATCTTTTTTATCTAGTGGTAGGCGATCAGGTCTTGTGCTTAGATTAAATACATGTATTTTAATAATTTAATGTCAATTAAATAACCAACGTTACCTTGCTTGCATGTCTCTAGCTTTGGTAAGTGAGTTCATTGCTGCTTCCATATTATCCTTCTTTTGATAAACTTTTGAGAGTAAAACCATTAATTTGGCATGTTCCATCAAAGTGTCCAAATCTGCCCCTAAAAATAAATATTATTCAAATCAGATATTTGATTTCTTTTTCATCATAAAATTATTGTAAAAAATCTTATTTAAATTTTATTTTTGTATTGATAAAAATTCCTAAAATATACAATGTGTAAAATGAAATTATTTTTATTACCGATTAAGTTAATGTCTATTAACAAATATATGACAGGTTGGTTTGTCCTTTTCCTTTACATCACCAATCCATACAATTTTACTTCAATAAACTAGTGTATATACGTTTAACATTTTGCTTTATGAGCAACAATTTTAAATGAATACATATTTTATTTTTTAATTGCATTTTTGTGCAAATTCCTTAATATTTCCTAAATTACTGTTGCCATATGGCAATTTGCAAGAATTAATCAATTCTCTAAACCCTAATTAATAAAATTCTTGCTTCTTAAACCATTATAAAAACTCAAATTAATTGCAAATGAATGTCCATTATACATGAAAAAGTCTTGAAAGTTGATTGACAGCAGATGACTGTAAAACTAAGGAGCATCCACCTGTGCAAAATTTTGTGCTTTGTTAAAATTGCATTACTTTTGAGAACTTTGCATTGCAAATGTTGCAGGGTTGGTTTGTCCTTTTCCTTTAGCATCACCAATCCATACAATTTTACTTCAATAAACTAGTGTATGTAAGTTTAACATTTTGCTTTATGAGCAACAATTTTAAATGAATACAATTTTTATTTTTTAATTTCATTTTTGTGTAAATTCCTTAACATTTGTATCCACCTGTGCAAAAATCTGTGCTTAGCTGATATTTGCATTACTTTTGAAAACTTTGCATTGCTCTTCTAGCTTTTAATAGAAAAAAGAAGGGAAACAGGGAATGTGTCAAAGAAACAACGACTCAAAGGGGAGTACAAATGTAATAATAACTCAAAGCCATCATAAGATCTTCAATGAACGGTGAGAAAACCCCCACACCCAACGGCAGGTCGGAGTCGGCCCCTGAGTAAAGAGTAATCAAGTTCAGCAAAATAAACATCATCCTAGACTCCTATAGACATAAAGTAAACTAACTAGAAAACAGACAAGACTCACAAAGTCTTAATAAATTTAAACAAATTTTGATATCTAGTCTTAAATTTGTTTCGATTTTATCTGCAAAGAAGACACATAATACCAAAGTTATTGTAAATTTAATTTCTGCATATGTGGATTTCGACAACTTATATCTCTTCAGTGCAGATAAATAATTCTTCTTCATCACAAAACCTATAATTACCTCCTTGTTCTTCTTCTAGAACTGATGCCAGAACTCTTTCTGCTTTGTCATACTGTCTGAGCTTCAACAAAAGTTCTGCCAAGTCATATCTGAAATATTCAAAATTTTATCAGAAATTATTTCTTCTGCAATGAATACTTACTTGACGAAGATGCTGACAACTGCAAATACTATGTCATTAGGAGGAGGCTTTTCTTTAAATGTGTATATTTTGTACATCTTACACTGAATGAAATATTTATAGTAAACCTAATTGACCGTTGTGAATATCAATAAAAATGTCATGAGTGCCGAACAACGCAGAAGGATTTAACGAGTTGCAGAACTTGTTCTGCAACGAGTTAAATCCACTGCGTTGATCGACACGAGTGACATTTGTATTGATATTTATGACGGGCGATTAGTTATGCTTTTTATTATATAAATTTTCTACTCAAAAACCGAGATTTTAAATGCGGATTATTTTTTTCATGTCAATACGTCAGTTGTTTACTTGACGACGACATTGAGGAGACATTGTGACGTCGCTTCATCAAGACGTCATCCAGTGACTAGAAATCCTTTATTTTCACCGATGACAATATGACATTTATTTAACTGAGAAAACTCGATAAATCACCGCTATCTATATAATAATACTTGTTTTTTTTTATCTGATCTTCAATAGCTGGAACTTGAACACCATTAAGGTCTTGAACCCTTTTTGTTGTACCTTTTTTCAAGTTTAACCTTCGTTTGACCTCAATTGTTTGAGCTGTTTCCATCATTCCCTCAGGTGTCGAAGCCATCAAAGTTTGACTGTACTGGTTTTTTTTTTCATCTAGTGAAATATCAATTTTTTTTCTTCAACAAAATAAAAAGTGGAGGTGTTTTCACTGGATGAATATTTCTTCACTTAGAAAATCTTTGTATTTTATGGTCATCCTCATGTATACCCCACACCTTTTTATTACTGGCGTCAAGAACATTCAAAAAGAAAGCAATGATTATTTCAATTTATTTTGAGTAATTTTCCCATAGGTGTAAGTACATGTATATACTGTTCTACAGTATAACTCAAATGTGGACACAGTTTGACCATTTTTTTTTCAAATAAAGAAAAAAAATGTATGTTATCAATGTGTCTACAGACTTACCTAAGAAAACTTTGCCCACCTCCTTTCAATGCAGCCTCATAATAATTAATTGCCTGAAATTAATAGAATAAGAATATTTCCTATAACATGTGTTTGGAATATAAAAAACTGAACAGTTTTTTCTTTATTTAAGGTAGTAGACCTAGGTTAAGGGAGATAACTTTTTAAATCAGTAAGACGTTTGAAATAGTTAGTTTCATCAATGCTTTTTAAGCATTGACGTGAAAAAGAATAAAAAATCATCTATGTTACTCAGAGGCTTAGAATCTGTTTATGAAAATGATTTCAACAAACTCACCTGTGATTTTTAAGAGTTATGTCCCTTAACCTAGGTCTACTACCTTAAATGAACATGATTTCTATTTGTAGCCATATTTCAACTGCTGTATAAGTAATTTGGAACCTAACATGTTATAAAATGTGCAAGTAATCTAGTAAATATGATAAAAAGATTTCATGGCTAAATTAAACAATACATTTTTTCGAAATACAATTAAGTGCAACATATTCTAGACTTTTAAACAGAACATAAATGAAATTTTACACAGCTTGTTAAATTAGTCTCGCTTATAACTTATAATCATAGTATTTTTGTTCAAAGGGTACCCTACATTTTTTTTTGCAATATAGGCCTTTCCAAAAAAACCATTTGGTTCTCTCCTCGGTTTCTGCATCTACATGTAAATACAAGGAAAAAGTTCCGGTTACCAACCCAACATGGCAAGTGTTGTTCATCCTGAACACAGTTCATACACTGTTCATATTTAGATTACTGGGTTATTGTTAACTGTGAAACTGTCCTAATTTTGTTAGAATTTAAATGTTTTCAGGGTTCAAGTTGTGTTTAATTAGCTAACCATACAAGTAATAACTAGAAGCGAAGAGTGTTTGTATCTCCAGTTGATGGGAGAGTTCCAATACAGGAAAAGATAACAACATTTTATGGAAAGGACTATTCCTTTAATTTTTTTTTTTAAATCTTTTACATGTATATACAATTTCTTTTTTTTTTTAAATTTGAATTTTGAAAAATCTTGAATTTTCTATATAAAATTTTAAATAATCTTTTATAGTTCAAATTTTACATGAAAGTACAAATAGAAGAATGGACTCCTGAACAAAATTTAGAAACACTTTACAGATATAAATGCATATCAAGTGTTTTTAAGGATGGTCACTCCTCATGTAAATTACATCAAGGGTTTTAAATTATTATTTTCATTTATTAGAACATCAATCATTTATAATTTTAAACAAAAAATATTGATTGGTCAGCGTGCCCGTTTTTGAAATTTAAGCTCCTGAAATTATGGCGGGAAACCAAAGTCCTCCAGACTTTTCATTCACTTTGCATTAAGACCATAAACATTTCAAGTGGAATGAAGGAATATCAAGAATTTTATCAAAATTTCTTATGCATAATGGTGGATAAAGTAAGAGAGTTCCGAAAGTCGGAGGCAGTTTTAAAAATCTGAGGAGTGACCATCCTTAAGAGCAAACGAACATCACAACAAACCTTTCCATAATTATGAGTTTTCACCAAAGCCTGTCCTATTTTGCTGGCTAGTGTTGAATCTCTAGGATTTTTCTTTAATGCTTGTTCATATACCTCTATGGCTTTCTCTGGCTGTAAAAAGGAGCAGTACCATTACTTGAATCACCATCAACAAGCCATATTAAATAAACATTCTTATATGAAAATGGATAAACTCAGAGTAAACATTTATTGTTAACTTTTAACCAGTTCTACTTCCAGTACTTAACCCTGGATTAGTAATACAGTAGAACTTAGATGGCTCGGACTGCAATAGCTAGAACACCATGGATGCCTTGTACCCTTTTTCTGGTCCTTTGTTGAAGTTTAAACATAGTTTGACCTTGATAGCTCAGCATAATCTAACTAGACCAGTTTTCATTGGGTCCTTGGGTATTCAGGCCATCTAAGTTTGACATTAACCGTTGATCTGGCATTTCATAAATTTAAGTGTTCATGTATACTGTACCTCTTGATAAGCCATATGATATACATGTATATAAAACATTCATGTATTTGCCTTTCAATAAGCCTTATTTTAGATTCAATGCATGCAGTTACCAGCTACTGGATATTTTGAATTCCAAAAGCCATAATATTAAGGGAGTACGAGTGTCAGAAATTTTGTAATAAGAATTAAAATTCTGACCTTTTGTTTTGAAGAACTTTGCTAATAGGACAATATGAGCAAAAAATTTTGAAAATCCATGTCAGAATTTGTGAGATATAGGACATCAAAATTTTGGCAGGAAACAGCTCTCTCTAGAGTTTTCCTTCATTTTCCATTAGCTGTTTATATGCCTTAAAATGTATGAAAATATAATTGGAAGTTGATGAAATTTTGCATATTGTCTATTAATATCTATATATTAGCATGTTAAAGTGACCTATGACCAAGAAAAAATAATCCATGTGCAAAAATACAATTAACCCTGTTTGAGTGTATAAATCCTGAGGATATTGAACACTTCTGAAATCTGATGCTCATAATTCCCTAAGTATTTACCTCTTGTATACTCATGTAAGCATCTCCAAGTAGAAGTGATGTATGTGTACTAGGATGTTTTTCTACAAGTTCTCTGAAATGAAACAATTTACATACATGTACAAATAAAGGGATATGGAAAAAACTACATGAGACAAAATTCCTATAAATACACCTATAAGTACATGAATAACCATATACTGTGTCAATTACATTACTCTGCTGTTTTCTTGTTTTGTGATGATTTCAGTATGAACTAGTTTTATTCACAGGTTTCATTCCAAATCTTGTATGAACAATTACATTCAAATCATAAATTTGAAGACAATAACATAAATGGTGACTTCTTGGTGAAGAACAAAGATCAAAAGTAAATCTGAAATACTTTTTTTCAAGTTTTTTTTTTATGAGTTACTACTTAAATACTAGTTATTGGTAGTGAATCAGTTTAACTGCAAACTTTTTATGTGTGCTTACAACTTTATTATTTGGAAGGAAACAATATACATGTAAGTAAACCAGAGGATGGCATGTCCTGCATAAGAGTTTATACAAATAAGATGCATATGATATACCAAAAGGATACACGTGGAATCAGACCAAGTTCAATAATTATTTCTTGTAAAAATAAATTTACCGGTAAGTAAAATCCTTATCATATGAACATCTTAGCATTATGTGCAAATAATCTGTAAAATAGAAACTTAGAAAATCTGGGGGAGAGGGGAGGGGGAGGGGTTGCACAAACTAAATGTGTGTACAAAACCCTTAACATATACACACTTTTGGTATATATATTTTTTTATACAAATGAGCCATTAAATAAAAACTTCCAAGCATTAAAACTGTATGTAAACCCATTATTAATTCATCCTGAATTTTTTTTTTTAAGGTTAACAGTCAATATTACTTAAATCCTTAATTAACATTCAAATGATCTGCAATATAAAAGCTTCCTAGCATAACTAGAAGTGATTGTGGCATAGCTTCAAAAGGATACCCTTGCACAACCATTTCCCAAAGGTAAAAAGGAAAGTAAAATTATCTCCCCTTAGTGGTGTCATAAAATGATTATATTCCTTCATGCACATCTCCATATACAATGTAGTGTCCTTCCTTTGTATTAATTCTCATCAAAATCCTTCTAGCCATTGAAGAGGAATTATGCTTATGAGCTAATCTTTGAAGATGGAATCAGTGAAGGGATCTTTCCAGAAGGAATCAGTGAAAATCAAAGTCTAATTATTTCCCCTTTGTGGTGTGGTTCAATTAAGAATTGAATGCAATGTTTTGTAGTTTTATTGGAGTGTAAAAGCGTGGACCATAGCACATTTTGAATGAAGCACGCTAGCACTTCATGTGAAAATTGTGCTATGGTCCACGCTTTTACACGACTATAAAACTACAAAATATTGTATTCAATACTTATAACTACATTCCGTAAATGGAATGCAAGTGTTCAGGCAATATAATTTAATGAAAATCGTGGAATATGCACCATTTTCATGTCTAGATTACTCCGCTGTCTTTGTTTTCTTTTGTCGTTGACAAGGAGTCAAGTGCTGGTGTACTTTTACTGACTGATAAAACACAGTGAAGGAAATGATCTGAATGACTTGTAACATACACAGTGACGAAAATTATCGGAATTACTCGAAACCAATGAAATACTGGGATTTCCATACGAAGCAGAATGAACTAGACATCAGAGAGATGGCAGCCATCTCTGTGGGCCCCGCTGTATAATATGTGCAAATTTAAGTGTGTGTGGACACAATACAGGTGTGGACACAGTACAAGTGTGGACACTTCACAAGTATGGACACCATCATATTATCAAGATATCAACAGAATGTAAGCAATAATCTGACCTTGAAGATAAAGGTCAAGGTCAAAGGTCACCAATCATGGTTCATGACACATCGTCTTGAAGTGATCTATCTACATGCAAAATATCAAAAGCCTATCTCAAAAGACAAAAAAGTTATACCCCGGACACAACTTGTCATCATAAAAGCAAAAATCTGACCTTGACGACAAAGGTCAAGGTCAAAGGTCGCCAATCACTGCTCATGACACATCGTCTTGAAGTATTCTATCTACATGCAAAATATCAAAAGCCTATCTCAAAAGACAAAAAAGTTATAGCCCGGACACCACTTGTCATTATAAAAGACAAAATCTGACCTTGACGACAAAGTTCAAGGTCAAAGGTCACCAATCATTGTTCATGACACATC
>MJUU01042143.1:74206-100510 GCA_002080025.1 Modiolus philippinarum | reverse complement strand
TCTATCTACATGCAAAATATCAAAAGCCTATCTCAAAAGACAAAAAAGTTATAGCCCGGACACGACTTTGTTACAGACGGACGGACGGAAGCACGGATGGACAGACAGACGGACGGACGGACAGACGGACGGACGGACAGAGTGATTACTATAGGGCGTCCGCCACATCGTGGCGGGGCCCTAATGAATTATTAAGTAATAATCCTTCATACACATCTCCATTAAAAGTCCTTTACTCGTATTAAGTTTCATTAAAAACATTGAAGTGATTTAAGAAGAGTTGTGCTTACAAAATGTTTGGACAGATGGAGGAATGAACAGACAAACAAAGTGATTCAATCAAAGCAAATTATCTCCCCTTCATGTTGTTAGAAAATTATTACAAGGCAAAACCTATATACCCACTAAACTTTGTGGTGGGTATACAAATTTTAGGTATATTTACAAGAACAACCCATATAGCTTCAATGCAGAGGGACATATAGGGTAAAAAAAATTCTGAGGCAAGAAATAGAAGTCAGTTTACCTGTAACAACTGGCATACAATCTCTTGTCTTTTCTGTGATTCAGGTAAATGTCAGCCATTTTCTCTCTTGCTTGGACATAATATGGTTGGTCAGGTGAAACATTTCTGAGCATGCCCAGTGACATTTCTACATCACCTCTAGCCAATGAGAGTTCAGCATTTGCAATAGTGATCCTGACCTCTTCTGGTGTGTTTTGGAATTCATTTATGGCATCTTGCATTACTTTGGCAGCTTCATGCTAAAATGTAAAAATCCAGTTTTTTTTTGTATCCAATACATTCATGTCAAAACTGATTCCTAAGATATCAAAATCAAATTTAAACAATATTTACCCTTCCAGATGTCATTTGTCATTTTCATGGATGTTCACACTGCTAGGGCTATAATTAGTTTTAAATGTTTATTTTCAAATTTTTGGTGATATCTTATGTATTTGTTTTTTTCTGTTTGCCATGTCTCTATATTTTGATATTTGTAAGTTCCTTCTTTGATATCGTTGGTATCCTACCGCTATGGAGTCTGTAAGTCTCGTCATGTGACACGGAGATTTCCAGATGAATTTGAAATTCGAAAATGTTTCCTGCCAAAATATGACGTTAAATTTTTTGTTTGCAACGTCATATATTGCCGTGAAAAATGCATCTTCCGGGTACAAAAATTGAACCCGGAAGTTTCAAAATTGAACGAGACTTACAGACCTTGTTGTTTATGATGCAAACCATCAAATTATCTTGGATACTTCTGATCTTAAATTCAATAAAATATACCATATATACAAGTAACTTTAGCTATAGGATTGGTAAAGCTCCAGAAAAGGCACACGTGTGTAGCCTATTTACTTCTGCATATCATTAATATTCTATTAAATATAAAGAAGTCTTGCAGGATATAAGAATGTCTTACGTGCTGCTGTTCTTTAATCTAAGATACTGCAACAAACACCAGAAAGTTTCTTATGACTGTTCTATTGTGACACTGATAACAATATCTCTTTGTCAAAGATATGATAACCAGACAATATTAAATTTGGAGCACTGGCATACAAAGAAAGAAACTTTAAAACTCAGTCATTTTATATCCTAGTATATATGTTTGAAGAGCCAAAATTAACAGTGACTGTCTGACTGTCAGACATTCAAACGACAATGCATAGTTACTTTAGGGATATGTGACAAGTTGTGAACACAATTCAAGGCGACTTTATCCCTCTAATTGCCAAATTTGGTGACCACTGATGTGGTTTGCTTACAGAAATCAATTGCTTTTAATACATGCAAGTTAAAATGTGAAGGTATATACATTTACTCTATCATTTACCCCATCCATCACTAACTAATATCATCTAATAAATTATTGTGCAGTATCATGTCTGGGTAAATTAAGTATTTTAGTTTTTTTAAACTATGTTTCTGTATGTATAGTTATTGCCTTAAACATTTACCAACATGGAAAAAACAACAATTTCAATTTACCTTTTCATCCAATAATCTATGTGCCTCTGCTAGTTCTAAGAAAACAGACACTCGATCATTGACACTTATTTCTTCCCCTTTGTTCTTCTTTTGCATGGCTGATCTTCCTGCAAATAAATATACATGTATAGTGTATATTAATAATGTGTAATGGTAAAGGATGATTCTCTATACAAAATTGTTGTCATCACTAAGAAATCTTACCCAGGTCACCTTCAGTTTTTTCACCAGCTGCCTAACCATGTGAACTTAAGAACTTATCCATTAGATTAGATCATTCATTGGCTGTTCATATCGGCTCACAACAACATGTCACAAATGTAGCAAAAAATGCAACAAAGAGAATCTTACATTTTCATTTTGAAGATACAATGACCATTGTATTGCTATTATTAACTTTTTGAAGAGAAAGTTTTGCTTGAAAATTAACTCAATCACATAGTGTATATAGTAAGGACCCTTGCTGAAAGAGATTTACAAAAAATCCTTTATATGAGATTTCAAAGTTGAAAATTTTTAACTGCTTATACCTAAATACAAAGGATATATATAAACAGATAGAATTCTCCTACTCTTGTTCCCAAAAACGGTAAGACCTGGTTCAATCCATGTGGGGATATACTTAAACAGTGTGAGGTATTGGGAAATGTGTTCAATGTCAAATTCCTCTCAATCTTTCTAAAACTGGTCATTATACTGCTAAAATTGTTCTTTTCAATTACAGTATTTTAAGTGTACTAATCAAGTAAAAAATATTGGAATATGGTAACATTTAAAACACTGTAATATATGCCTATATATATGTACAGTCAAGCCTGCATTAAAAGACTTCTTGGAGTAAAAGCGGTCAATTACAGCAGGTGGTCATTAAAGATTGTACTTTAACATAATCCAGCAACTGTATGTCCTGTAAGAAGCATATTATCAGAAAACAGGAACTAGATAAGTATTGTCAATTCCCTTACATTTAAGTTTTATCCAATCAATAAAGATTTATCCATACCTGTCATTTTGACCCCTGGCAATGCCATAGCTAGTTGTAATGTTTTAACAGCTTCAGATAAATCATTCTGTTTCTTTAATATTCTAGCTTTAATGAGATGGTAAAGTGGATGATCTTTTATCTGTAAAGTCAAAATATTTCCCTTTTATTCACAAGTCATATGTGAATTGCAAAAAGAACAAATAATGGTAAGAAAATTGTACTGAATGAACATTCAAATAGGACCTTATATATCATATCTTTTTTATTTTGACTTTTTATTATTTTTAAGGATGATAGTTTTGTAGAAAACTTGAAAACATACAACAAAATATTTTGATTGGCTCATTAGTAAAAATTGAGTGTTTATACCAGTGATCCTGAAATTTTCAACAAAAAGTGGTCTTTTTATTGGAATTGGGGTGTCACAAAGAGAATCTCAGACACTCAAGGGTAAGATTTCCAGTCTTGAACCTAGATTGCCGATTCTGGAGATTACTGAAATCTTTCCCCCGAGTGTGCCCGAGATTCTCTTGTTTCTCACTTCCACTGGTGTTGGATTTTATTTCTAACTGAACTGACACTAAAATATACTAAAATCGATATAGAAATATTTTCCTTATTTTCTGTTTTCACAAGTAGTAACATCCCTTTTGTAGTGTCGTAAAATCTAAATGTACAGTGCACCCTCGTTGTATCACCACCTTTGGGACTAGGGAAAATTTTGGCGATAAGTTAGGGTGGCGATGTATATCGAGGGAATAAATAAAAAAGAAACTATGTAATTTTTTGAAAATGGATCTTGAAAATGGTTGGCAATAAGTGAGGGACAGCCATTAAAGAGGCGCGGTATAACGAAGGAGCGCTGCATTCTAGAGCATGCCATATTTTAAAAGACAATTTGTCTCGTATTTTCCTGTGAAATTTTACTTCTAATGATATAACAATTCAAGATGTGTACTACCGACCCTTATTCACAAAACAATGTTCAAAATGATATTTGCCAGTAAACAGCACATGATTTTTTTTGTCTTGCACGAGGAAGTCTAAATCTGCTAAAACTGAAAACTACTGTGCCTAAAAATACAGACCATATATGACTGAACAAAAGCGTTGATCCTTAAAGCATAGATGTATTAATACTGTCTAATGTACATTGAATAGAATTGACAACTGGAAGTCCTGACATATTGTGAAAACAACTAATGGCACATAACACTGTTACTCACCTGAAAATTATAACTTAGTCCAACTTCTAATGACTGGTTTGCTAGTTTGAAGTTATTTTGATTTAAGTGAATCTGAAAAAGAAAGAAATATTGTTATGTAGGTTGAACAAACAGACATTTTCACTTAATAATGTTTCATGTGATTCATTAGCCTTGCTCTCAAACTAGTGTTATTCTTTCTGTCATTTTCAATTTTTAAAGTTTTTATTACCTAAAGGATGGTTTTTCTTTCTTTCTGTTTTTTTATTCTATTTTGGTAAGGGGAGGGGGGTTTAGAAGACTTCATTATATAAAATCATAATTTACTTTAATTAAGCAGTTTTAAATCCAATTTAACATATGAAAAGGTTGAAAATTAAAGACTAGAGGATTACATGCCCCAAATCAAGGACTTTGCGAATGTAAGACGCATGTGATGCCTCCTCTAAACACATTTTGATTCATATTGACAGATGAATGAACAGAAGGACAGATGGATGAACAAAGGTAAAACAATATGCCATCTTTTTTTGTCGCAAGGGCATAAAAAAGTAAATTGTTGCGGGCTTACTTAGGTAAGTGATATATTTTTATAAGTTAAATGCATGTAACCACCTTTCAAATTTTTAAACACACTAGTAGGAACAAGATTGCTACGCTTAGCTATGTCCCCCGCCGCCACAGTAAAGTCGATAAAATCCCATAACTCATGCAAAATTTTGCGAATCAAAATGGCGGCAAGATATGATCAACTGCATTAGGTTGCAAACAGCCAAGCAAAATTTCAGTGAAATCCCTTAATTGGATTTTGAGGAGATGTGTCCACAAAGTCTTCCTATGTTGTAGTATGCATAAAGTCGATAAAGTCCCATAACTCCCGTAAAATTTGTCCAATCAAAATGGCAGCATAATATGATCAAGTACATATGGTGGCAAATGTTCACACAAAATTTCAGCATAATCGGTACAGTGGTTTCCCAGGAGTTGGGCCCACAAAGTGTTCCTAAGCTGTAGCATGCATTAAGTCGATAAAGTCCCATAACTCCTGTAAAATTTGACGAATCAAAATGGCTATGCGATATGATCTTGTACATAAGTTGACTAACAATCTTGTAAAATGAGAATGAATTTGGACTAGCAGTTTCTGAGGAGTTGCGTCCACAAGATTGCCATTGTATAACAATGTGGAAATAATCAAAGTCCCAAAACTCCAACAAAATTTTAGAAATCAAAATGGTGATGCGATATGATCTAGTACTAATGGTGACTAACAATCCTGTAAAATTTGAATGAATTCTGGCCAGCGGTTTCTGAGTAGTTAATTGCGTCCACAAGATTTGCCATTGTAAAACAATGTGGAAATAACCAAAGTCCCATAACTCGTACAAAATTTGAAGAATCAAAATGGTGATGCGATATGACCTAGTACTAATGGTGACTAACAATCCTGTAAAATTTGAATGAATTCTGGCTGGCGGTTTCTGAGGAGTTGCGTCCACAAGATTTGCCATTGTATAACAATGTCGAAATAATCAAAGTCCCATAACTCCAACAAAATTTGACGAATCAGAATGGCGATGCGATATGATCTAGTACTAATGGTGACTAAGAATCCTGTAAAATTGGAATGAATTCTGGCCAGTGGTTTCTGAGGAGTTGCGTCCACAAGATTTGCCATTGTAAAACAATGTGGAAATAACCAAAGTCCCATAACTCCCACAAAATTTGACGAATCAAAATGGCGATGCGATATGATCTAGTACTAATGGTGACTAACAATCCTGCAAAATATGAATGAATTCTGGCCAGCAGTTTCTGAGGAGTTGCGTCCACAAGATTTCCCATTGTATAACAATGTCGAAATAATCAAAGTCCCATAACTCCAACAAAATTTGACGAATCAAAATGGCGATGCGATATGGTCTAGTACTAATGGTGACTAACAATCCTGTAAAATTTGAATTAATTCTGACCAGCGGTTTTTGAGGAGTTGCGCCCACAAAAAACGTGACACAAGGACGCAGGACGCGTTGCGGCGGGGGACAATAATGCATTTTGAGAGTTACCAAATTTTATAGAAACACAGCTCATTTTGCTTTACAGCAATAGGCTCTGTAAGTCTCGTCATGTGACCTCCAAGAATACACGTGAAATGTTGTTACCGGGTACAATTTGCATAGGTATTACTACGAGAAATTGTTGGATTTTTGGTTTACTGCTCAAGTTAAGTGTGTGATTCATTTTCTCTGAATCAGAATATTTTATTCTTCAAGATCTATATACTTTATAACCTTAAACTAGACTTAAATTAAACAAAGTAACACATCTTCTTAGTAACGCTTAGTAAAGTTTGTCCCAGAAGTGAGAAAGTCAGATGACGGTTTTAGTGCATTATATATGAGAGTTCTAGAAATTGAAAGTGAAAGTAGAACGAGACTTACCTACCCTAAAATATAACATATAGATGACTTCAGGTTATTTGCAAATTGCACTGTAGTTGTACTGAAATTAATGTAAATTTAATGTCCATACCTGTGCCATAAGTATGTGTGCATCAGAGTAAGTAGAATCTACTTCTAAACAATGGTTTAACATTCCTTGTGCTGCATCAATATCTCCTATGAAAAAAAAAGAAATATTGTATGTTAAATTCAAATCCTGAAATCATCATCATAAAAATACAGTTTCAACTTATTATATTGTAGCTTTATGCATATAAGTAACAAGAGTTGATTTAGAAATAAATCGTCAACCTGCCCATTGGACAACTCACCAATAAATATTTCTTGCACTTCCTTCAATCAACTTGCTCATCCACATTCAGAATTGAAGATAAATAAAATCTAAAACTGGGCAAGAAGACAAGTCAGCATCAAATTTAATTTGCCCTGCACAGATGGCAAGCGGGAAAGCCCCGAGTAAGAAAGCTGAAGTTGGAGTTGTTTTAATGATATAAATAAGTTAAGGCTGAGATGATATTTAAGATATACATTCATGTATGATTAGGGGGAAAGATTGGGTACAGGAATGATACAGGAATATGCTTGTATTGTATAGAACCTCTACAATGAATAATTATCCAAAATATACACAAGAAAGTATAACAAAATTATGGCAACAGAATAGTTGTTTGTGTTGCAATGAAGTGTAAATGTGGTCTAAATGGGAGTTTCTTTTCTTGAAATTTAGTCAATTTTTCTCAACTCTCATGTTTCGCTGGTAGGAAAAATATTCTGTGAATACCCTTACAGAGGTCACTTTTTGATAGTTCGTTGGTTAAATTTTTAGTGACTGTAGTTTCATGGCTGACATCTTTTGAGGTGTTCATGCTATTTTTTTTGTGACATTCCTGCTTTCCCTTATTGAAAAAGATGAATCCTGCTTCCTGCTTTAAACCCATTGAGACTTGTTAAGTTATAATCAACATTTAAACATCCTGCTATGTGAACAGATATAACAAGATGTGTTTATGAAACACTACATATGCCCCCAGATTCCGATTTTTACCCCTTTTTGACCCCTTTGACCTTGACCTTTGACCTTTGACCTAATTTTTTTTTTGCATATTTATGTTCCTCTTGACTAGACCTATACACTTGCCAAGTATCAAAAGTCTACCTTATATAGTTCAAAAGTTATAGCCAAGGTTAAAGTTTCGGACAAACAGACAAACAGACAGACAGACAGACAGGACAAAAACAATATGCCCCCCGATCATTGATCTGGGGGCATAAAAAAATACATTCAGATTATTTTTTTGTCATTTGTGCCATTCACCAATGTAAGGATTAATCTGTACAACCAGTTCAATATCAATTTCAATATTTGTACAATTACTCTTATTTAATCATACCTGCCAGAAACTTGACCCTTCCCATCAGGTACAGAGCCTCCAGTAGACCAGGTACAGCTCTAGTTAGAGGCTCTAAAACTTGGTTACATCTCTTTAACATGGGACTTATAGATTGTCCTTGTGTTGCTGGCTAAAATAACAAAATTTTAATGAAAGCATTATCCATAAAAAAATAAGAAAATACAAAATGTACATGTATCATGAAATGGCTATTCATCAACATTTTATACAGATCTTTTCAAAACTTGATAGGGAGATGAAGAGGAATTTGGGCATTAATATGCCTATTAAAGAATTCCAAAATTGCTTCTGTGGGAGGTTATATCATTTCAAAGTATATTTCCTGGCTGATATGTACAATGTACATTTTAATGGAACAGTCCTTATAATGAATTTTGAAAGTAAATAAGTATGGGTTTGGATCCAAGAAAACGAGTTTAACCCCACCGCAATTTTTGCGCCTGCCCCAAGTCAGGAATATGGGTTATTGGATGTGGTTTGCTTCCATTGATTTATTCACTTTTTTACCTTTTTGGGGCCATTTAGGGCTTACTATATGGTGTGAGGTTCCTCACTGTGTTGAAGACCATATGGTGACCCCTAGATGTTTTGTTTTTGGTCGTTTTAACCTGGATATGGGATGTTGTCTTTTTGACATTTACCCCATTTCCTTTCTTTTCCATATGAGCTACCTCATCTATTTTTGGCAAAAAAAAAGAAAAAACTACCTCCCCCACTGATCAGTTCCATGAAAACTAGAGGCTCAGAGACTGAGCCTGTACCGCTCACCTGACAAAACGCTTCTATGCCATGCATGACCAAAAATGATCATGTTTTTTACCAATGGGATAGAGTGTTTAGGTATGTTCTCAATTAGCACCCGTGTGTTTTGTCTGATCCTATTGAAATAAGTAATTTTTGCAAAGGACCTTCTATACATTTAGTATAATTTGCTTTAATTGTTTTGACAGAAGATGATGAAAAGGATGGTTTTCTCATACTGGGCTCCAATGTTTAACTATGTTTGTACTTGAGGCAATGTTTTTAGTCGGATTGAAATGAAATGTGCAATTTTTGTACAGTACCTTCAGTCATCATTCCTGTAAAGTTAGGTTGAATTTGCTTCTGTTATTTCAGAGGAGTAGATGAAAATGTGATTTTCCCATAGGGTCCTAATTTGTTAAACCATGTTCCATGCTGGCTGCCATGTTTTTCATCAGATCGGAATGAAATGAGCAATCTTTGTTAAGGACCTTTAGTACATCATTCCTTTAAAGTTTGGTTCAATTTGCTTCAGCCTTTTCAGAGCAGAAGATGAAAATGTGATTTTTCCCATAGGATCCAATGTTAAACCTAAGTTCCCCGTTGGCGGCCATGTTTTTTAACGGATCGGAAGGAAATGAGCAATCTTTGTAAAGGACCTTCCATACATCATGCCTGTATAGTTTGGTTGAATTGGCTTCAGTGGTTTCAGAGGAGTAGATGAAAATGTGATTTTCTCATAGAGTCCTATGTTAAACTATGTACCATGCTGGCAGCCATGTTTTTCTTCAGATCAGAATGAAATGAGCCATCTTTGTTAAGGACCTTAAGTACATCATTCCTGTAAAGTTTGGTTCAATTTGCTTCAGCCTTTTTAGAGCAGAAGATGAAAATGTGATTTTTTCCGTAGGGTCCAATGTTAAACCTAAGTTCTGTGCTGGTGGCCATGTTTTTTATCGGATCGGAACAAAATGAGCAATCTTTGTAAAGGACCTTTCATGCATCATTCCTGTAAAGTTTGGTTGAATTTGCTTCAGCGGTTTCAGAGGAGTTGATGAAAATGTTATTTTCCTGTAGGGTCCTATGTTAAACCATGTTCCGTGCTGGCAGCCATGTTTTTTGTTGGATCGGAACGAAATGAGCAATCTGTGTTAAGGACCTTAAGTACACCATTCTTGTAAAGTTTGGTTCAATTTGCTTCAGCCTTTTCAGAGCAGAAGATGAAAATGTGATTTTTCCCATAGGTTCCTGTTGTTAAACCTAAGTTATGCGCTGGCAGGAATGTTTTTAATTGGATCGGAACAAAATGAGCAATTTTTGTAAAGGACCTTCCATACATCATTCCTGTAAAGTTTGGTTGAATTGGCTTCAGTGGTTTCAGAGGAAAAGATGAAAATGTGATTTTCCCATAGGGTCCTATGTTAAACCATGTTCCGTGCTGGCGGCCATGTTTTTCCTCGGATCTGAACGAAATGAGCAATCTTTGTTTAGGACCTTAAGTACATCATTCCTGTAAAGTTTGGTTCAATTTGCTTCAGCCTTTTCAAAGCAGAAGATGAAAATGTGATTTTTCCCATATGGTCCAATGTTAAACCTAAGTTCCTTGCTGGGGCCATGTTTTTTATCGGATCGGAAGGAAATGAGCAATCTTTGTAAAGGACCTTCCATACATCATGCCTGTATAGTTTGGTTGAATTGGCTTCAGTGGTTTCAGAGGAGTAGATGAAAATGTGATTTTCTCATAGAGTCCTATGTTAAACCATGTTCCGTGCTGGCCACCATGTTTTTAATTGGATCGGAATGAAATGAGCCATCTTTGTTAAGGACCTTAAGTTCATCATTCCTGCAAAGTTTGGTTCAATTTGCTTCAGCCTTTTCAGAGCAGAAGATGAAAATGTGATTTTTCCCGTAGGGTCCAATGTTAAACCTAAGTTCCTTGCTGGGGCCATGTTTTTTATCAGATCGGAAGGAAATGAACAATCTTTGTAAAGGATCTTCCATACATCATTCCTGTAAAGTTTGGTTGAATTGGCTTCAGTGGTTTCAGAGGAGTAGATGAAAATGTGATTTTCCCATAGAGTCCTATGTTAAACTACGTGCTGGCAGCCATGTTTTTCTTCAGATCAGAACGAAATGAGCAATCTTTGTAAAGGACCTTCCATACATCATTCCTGTAAAGTTTGGTTGAATTTGCTTCAGTGGTTTCAGAGGAGTAGATGAAAATGTAATTTTCCCATAGGGTCCTACGTTAAACCATGTTCCGTGCTGGCGGCCATGTTTTTCGTAGGATCTGAATGAAATGAGCAATCTTTGTTTAGGACCTTAAGTACATCATTCCTGTAAAGTTTGGTTCAATTTGCTTCAGCCTAATTTCAGAGCAGAAGATGAAAATGGGATTTTTCCCATAGGGTCCGATGTTAAACCTAAGTTCCGCGCTGGCCACGTTGGCGGCCATGTTTTTTATCAGATCGGAAGGAACAAAATGAGCAATCATTGTAAAGGACCTTCCATACACCTTCCTGTAAAGTTTGGTTGAATTGGCTTCAGTGGTTTCAGAGGAGTAGATGAAAATGTGATTTTCCCATAGAGTCCTATGTTAAACTAAGTGCTGGCAGCCATGTTTTTCTTCAGATCAGAACGAAATGAGGACCTTCCATACATCATTCCTGTAAAGTTTGGTTGAATTTGCTTCAGTGGTTTCAGAGGAGTTGATGAAAATGTGATTTTCCCATAGGGTCCTATGTTAAAACATGTTCCGTGCCGGCGGCCATGTTTTTCATCGGATCGGAACGAAATGAGCCATCTTTGTTAAGGACCTTAAGTACATCATTCCTGTAAAGTTTGGTTCAATTTGCTTCAGCCTTTTCAGAGCAGAAGATGAAAATGTGATTTTTCCCATAGGGTCCAATGTTAAACCTAAGTTCCAAGCTGGTGGCCATGTTTTTTATCAGATCGGAAGGAAATGAGCAATCCATAGATCATTCCTGTAAAGTTTGATTGAATTGGCTTCAGTGGTTTCAGAGGAGTAGATGAAAATGTGATTTTCCCATAGGGTCCTATGTTAAACATGTTCCGTGCTGGTCCCAATGTTTTTTTTTCGGATCGGAACAAAATGAGCAATATTTGTTTAGGACATTTAGTACATCATTCCTGTAAAGTTTGGTTCAATTTGCTTCAGCCTTTCAGAGCAGAAGATGAAAATGTGATTTTTCCCATAGGGTCCAATGTTAAACCTAAGTTCCGCGCTGGCGGCCATGTCTTTTATCAGATCAAAACAAAATAATCAATCTTTGTAAAGGACCTTCCATACATCATTCCTGTAAAGTTTGGTTGAATTTGCTTCAGTGGTTTCAGAGGAGTAGATGAAAATGTGATTTTCCCATAGGGTCCTACGTTAAACCATGTTCCGTGCTGGCGGCCATGTTTTTCATAGGATCTGAATGAAATGAGCAATCTTTGTTTAGGACCTTAAGTACATCATTCCTGTAAAGTCTGGTTCAATTTGCTTCAGCCTAATTTCAGAGCAGAAGATGAAAATGGGATTTTTCCCATAGGGTCCGATGTTAAACCTAAGTTCCGCGCTGGCCACGCTGGCAGCCATGGTTTTTATCGGATCGGAAGGAACAAAATGAGCAATCTTTGTAAAGGACCTTCCATACATCATTCCTGTAAAGTTTGGTTGAATTTACTTCAGTGGTTTCAGAGGAGTTGATGAAAATGTGATTTTCCCGTAGGGTCCTATGTTAAACCATGTTCCGTGCTGGCCACCATGTTTTTCATTGGATCGGAACGAAATGAGCCATCTTTGTTGAGGACCTTAAGTACATCATTCCTGTAAAGTTTGGTTCAATTTGCTTCAGCCTTTTAAGAGCAGGAATGAAAATGTGATTTTTCCCATAGGGTCCAATGTTAAACCTAAGTTCCGCGCTGGCCGCGCTGGCGGCCATGTTTTTTATCGGATCGGAAGGAAATGAGCAATCTTTGTAAAGGACCTTCCATACATTATTCCTGTAAAGTTTGGTTGAATTGTCTTCAGTGGTTTCAGGAGTAGATGAAAATGTGATTTTCCCATAGGGTCCTATGTTAAACCGTGTTCCGTGCTGGCCGCATGTTTTTTTTTTCGGATCGGAACAAAATGAGTAATATTTGATTAGGACCTTTAGTAGATAATTCCTGTAAAGTTTGGTTCAATTTGCTTCAGTCTTTTCAGAGCAGAAGATGAAAATGTGATTTTTCCCGTAAGGTCCAATGTTAAACCTAAGTTCCGCGATGGCGGCCATGTCTTTTATCGGATCAAAACAAAATAATCAATCTTTGTAAAGGACCTTCCATACATCATTCCTGTAAAGTTTGGTTGAATTTGCTTCTGTGGTTTCAGAGGAGTAGATGAAAATGTGATTTTCCCATAGGGTCCTAGGTTAAACCATGTTCCGTGCTTGCGACCATGTTTTTCGTCGGATCGGAACGAAATGAGCAATCTTTGTTAAGGACCTTAAGTACATCATTCCTGTAAAGTTTGGTTTAATTTGCTTCAGCCTTTTCAGAGCAGAAGGTGAAATGTGATTTTTCCCATAGGGTCCAATGTTTAACCTAAGTTCCACGCTGGCGGCCGTGTTTTTTATCAGATCAGAATGAAATGAGCAATCTTTGTAAAGGACCTTCCATACATCATTCCTGTAAAGTTTGGTTGAATTTGCTTCAGTGGTTTCAGAGGAGAAGATGAATATGTGAAAAGTTTAACGGACGGACAGATGGACGGACGACGGACGCCAAGTGATGGCAATAGGTCACACTGACCCTTCGGGTCAGGTGAGCTAAAAATGGCTTGAGAATTAATTTATTTAATCTGTATGGTGTTAGGAAAACATGAATAAATGAGTTATTTTCACATAGAAATAGTTACAGAAATTAAAATAAAACAAGAGAAGGGGCAGTCTGAAACAACAGCTAATCCCATCACCTGTTTGTTGAATGTTTGTCTAGTGTTATAAGCACTCAACAAAGTTGTACCATTCAAGATCTGGCTTGTAACTTAAATCTGAGCCAGTTATACAAGAAATATAGTGACCTTATTTCAATCAGGAGTCTCATACCTATGGCATATGCATCTACTGATGAAAGATTAATCTTCTGCAAGTTGTAGTATCTAAAATCCAGACTGTAACACAAACTTTAAATTAAGTCACTCATGCATCAAATGTAGGTAAAATTGACCTTATTTATATTTGAAGCTTCTTAACTTTACAAGACGCATTTACATACAAAATATTAGTCTGAGTTGTAGTATCCCAGATCTGGACTCTTACTAAAAACTTTAACCTAAGTCACTCATGCATGATATGTAGGTCAAAGTTACCTAGTTTTTATCTGGAGCTTCCTAACTTTACAAGACTTATCTACATACAAAATATTATTCCTTTATGAGTTGCAGTATCCCAGATCTGGAATCTTTAAAAAATCTTTAACCTAAGTTACTTATGCATGAAATGTAGGTCAAAGTGACCTTATTTTATTTGGAGCTTTGTAACATTACAAAGACGCACCTACATACAAAATATTATTTCTCTATGAGATGTAGTATACCAGATCTGGAATCCTAAGTCACTCATGCATGATATGTAGGTCAAGGTGACCTAATTTTTAACTGGAGCTTCATTTTTTTATGAGACGCATGTACATATAAAATATTATTCCTCTACGTTGTGTAATATCCCAGATCTGAACTCTTACAAAAACTTTAACCTGAGTCTCATGCATGAAATGCAGGTCAAATCCACCTATTCTATATGTCAACCTTAAGTACTATTCAAGATACATCTATGGACAAAACATTGTCCATCTACGTCTTGTTATTCAAAAGATATATGATCTTAAGTTTGAATGGACAGACAAATGGGTCAAATGCTATAGATACTCCCCAACTTGGTTTAGCAGGGGATATTTACAAACCAGTACTATATGTATACTCACTGTCTGTGGAGCAAACTGTAGATAACTTCTTACTATCTGTATCAGGAAATCTGGGTTTAATAAGTAATAGTAGTGTGTTCCTAGGGGGTATCCCTACAATATATGTAAATATACATTATATTAGTAATTCTAGTGTGGTTAAAAGAGGTGTCCCTAAAATATATAGAGAGATTTTACAATTAATTGAAGTGTTTTCCAAGTAGTGTTGTCCTGTTGATTGATTACAATCGAAAATAGATAGATTAGGTCCAAGATTTTGATAATAGATTGCAAAATGTATCTAATTGATTAATATGTTGTTCTGCATGTATTTCATTAGAACAATAACTTTTACGAGGAAGCAGAATTTGTGCAAAGTCATTTACGACGACAGAAGTTGCATTTCTGATTCGGTCCACTATAACTTGAACAATTAAATTATCAAGTGAAGACAATACCTTACAGATGATTCAGCTTAGCGTGTTGCAAATAAATTACCTATCTTGCTAGCTAAGTTAGGTTCATTGTTTGGTTTACCTATGAATGTGTATTGCTTTCAATAACAAACTTTGCCGTCCAATCAGAAACCATCTTAAGATGACTTTACTTAGGTCATGTTTGATTACAACAAATCCGGTTACGGTTTTTCAATCCAGTTTTCAAAATTTCCCAACTGAAATCATATCCAAAATCAAACACTGAAACTAAATCCGGATTTCATTAGAAAAATCGAAATTAACAATACATCGCTTTATTTAACCTTGAAAAACAATATTCTATCATAATTTTTGAAAACAAATTGATTTTGTTCAATTAATAATTGGTAATCATTTATGATTAAGTTTCTCAACATTCTCGGCTATCTTGAATCCAAAAAAATCCTGCTACTGACTAAGATTCGCGGTTTCACGAATCCAGTTTCGGATTCTTTTTAAAAAACATTTTGGTTTATGAATCTGGTTTCGATTTCTTTGTAATCAAACATGACCTTAGTCAACCATGAGAGTCACACCTTCAGGTGAATTATAGGCTATTCCAGATTGTATCAGAAAGACAACCATAATTTGTAAGCATATCTTGCTTCATGGAAATATATTTTCAAATGTAAGAAATCAATGATGGCATTTACTGTAAAATTATCAAGATTACTTAATATTGAACCAAAAATATTTGTAAACAATAAATAAAGCGCATAAGACCAGGAGAGGCAAATTATATCTAGTTAATCTGCAGGCTTCAAACCAAATATGAAAACTTTATTCAATATAAAAACTGCATAAAAATGTGACTGACAGACAGACAGATGGATGGACAGATACCTTTATCACTATATACATGTACATGTATTAATAACATGCAGATATTATTTTTTCACCTTCAGATAAAACTATGAAATGCAATATAATCTCTTCATCAAGGTGTGAATTTTGCCTTGAGCATTTTGCACATTTAACTACATACATCAATACACATCCTTAGGCCTAACTGACTTAGGTAAAAAATTTGCAAACTTTGATGGAATGTGGATACCTGAAACGGCTGTAAAAATCCTTGGGTTAAAGACTTGTTTGTTGGAAAAAGTATTTTTTACTTACCTTAAGGCCAGAGAAGTGTAATTCCACTGCCTCATTCAATAACTGCGTAGCTTTCTCAGGTCCTGAATGTCTTTTGATGGCTAAAACTGCACTAAGATAGGCTAGTTCCTGTTAATTTCAATAATATTGTATAATAAAGCATGTATTAGCAATTTACAAGATATCTTGTTATACTTTGTTGAATATTTATGAATCTACAGTAATACTATAAAATAATCCATGGCTTAGAAAACTTACTGGTGATTTGTGCTAACATTTGTTGCATATTCATATACAATATATGTACATTGTCGGAAAATATAAAATTTATTTGATGAGCTTTAGAAACAGGTAGAAATGCGAGGGTTACCTAGCATTTCTTGCCCGTTTCTTAGCGAGTACAAATAAATCTATATTTTCGACAATGTACGTATATTGTTTTTATCCTGCAATCATTTAAACCCTATTTAAAAATGCATTTTCTTTTTGAAGTTTACAGTTTGGTATAATCACTGACATCATAAGAGAATTTACACTGTGATGTCAAAGTATTCGAGGTTTTCAAACCAGTCAACTGTCTTCTCTGTTCAAAATCGCGGACCAGTTACCAGTCTACCCTACAAATATGAAAAAAAAAAAAAATTGTAGGGTTGTATTCATCTATTTAATACCACCATTGCAGGATAAATGATTATACAGATTGCACTACTAAATATTCATAGTATAAAAAAACTTACCGGTGATCTTGTTATACTTTGCTGTATTTCATTAAGAAATTCTAACTGTTGTGAAGCGTCATCCAGTAAATTTTCTAATAACTGACATCGGATAATACCTGTAATACATGCATAATATTTAGAATTTCCACACTTTTCACCAATAATGATACAAATGTAAATTTCAATTTTTCTGTGCTGAGGCATATCATACTGAAATATGACCAACATCTTTCATAAAAGTAAGAAATTCTGTCTTTTCTCAAGTGGAGCACAGAGAAATGAGAGCACAAGATGAAAAATTCCTAAAATGAGGGAAAATGACTGGTCTTGATTTTTTTTTCTGTTCCCTTTAACATTCATTCCATTGTTACATCACACTATTTGTGGTCTTACATCATGGTTACTATTTTTGAATCATATAAACAGTTTTGACTGGTCATTTACTCAGAAGGGACATGCCCTTAGTACCTCATATCATCACTGAAATTTAAACCTCAAAAATAGTCATTTGCAGAGGAAACGATTAACTTATGCAGAATAAATATCATAACTTTATCAAGTTCTTCAATTAACTATAGTACTTTACCATTCCTGATTTATTTTTATTTTATCATTCAGTGCAAGTCCTGAATATATCTCTTAATTCTCCTGAAGTGAAATATTCAGGTAAATCCTGCATATGATTGGTTGGCTTGGCAGGGGATATGAGACTGTAAACAAGTGGTAAAAAATCACAATCTTTAAACATTTTTTAAAGAAAAATTGAAGCACTTATAGCAGAGTATAATAGTAATTCCGGCTTCACAGGGGTTACATGTTCATATTCCCTGTGTGTGTCCTATATCCCCTTCACCTGACAGCTCAGGGGATACAAAAAAAAAAACAAACAAAGAATATGATCCTGTAACCCCAATGAAGATTCCCAAATAAAATATAGTATTCAGTTTTTTAACCTGCAAACTGTATTTAATAATCATTTCTAAAATTCCCTTAGCAAGTTTACCTGTGAGAGCTGCAACACTTGTTTCATCAATTTTCATGGCATTTTTATAACAGTTCATAGCATCTTTAGTTTTCCCTTGTAATAACAGTTGGAATCCTAATTCATTGATATATTCTGAATTATTCTGGTCCTGTTGTACACATCTTTCCATTAATGTGTAAGTCTGTTGTAAAACTAGAGCATTTCTACCACACTGAAAATTAAAGTTAAGAGAGTCACTTCCCTTGAAATGCATAAATAAGCGAATGACACTTTAATGTAAATGCATGGCAGATTTCCTAGATCATTTATGCATTTTATCTGCAATTCTTCAATGAATATACATGTATCAATATTCCTCTAGAAACACCTATAAAAAAAAACAACTTCAAAATTCCTGTCTTTTGTCTGTTAATCAAATAATCAAAGTTCTAAAGAATTCTTCTGTATAAAAATTTGTAAGTACCTGAAGGGGTTTATCTAAGTACACAAGTGATAAAAAATTGGTATAAAACAGAATTCAAAAGAAAATTTTATTTTTTGATAAATAGACAAAAGACAGGATATTATGGAGTTTTGGATGAGTTTTTAAGGTGTTACTACAGGAATATTGGTATGTTGATTGATGAATTGCCAAATATTATACCTTAATGTTCCAGCAAATCCACCATAACTATTGATGGCCAATATTATTGTCAATACAATGCAATACAAGGCAAAAACATATGTATGTTTCCTGCTATACATGAAAATAAAGCTACCTAATGGAAGTATTTCAGATCAACAAAATTTTTGCCATATTTTTATTATATACACTTACAATTCTACAAAATCCCTGTGCCATGGTATAGTAGAGGGCAGCACTCCTTGGTTCAAATCTATCTAATGTTGTAATAAGGTCACCCATCTTTCCTGCAGCCTGCAAATATTATTATAATCAATTATAGTACATTTATTTGCATAACAAATATATCTGTATCAAAATATTTAACTGAGCGATCAATCAATTTGGCATTTGATAAAATAAAGCTATAATATGAGTAAATTATAGGGTTGTTTGAATAAGTGATGAATATTTTTGGAACAAGAAATCCTGGATTAGATATAATTTTCCTTGCATTTTGTACAAATACATATTGTTCATTTCAGACTAAATTAGATGTACACCTTAACCATTATACAAGATTCTTAGCATGAATGTTGGAAAAAGTCATTTGTATAAGAGTATGAAGAGTCTAACATCAATTGAGTCACAAACGAAATTGGTTGTTTGACTCAATATTCTGTCAATGTGTGACTGGCAGTGACAGTAGCTCATTTATCGGTAATTTGTATGAGTTTCCTTTGATCTCACGAAGCAAATATTTTCAGTATTTGCTATTGCCCGAATACAAAAAATTTTGGCAAAAGTATCTTAGGCCATGCCTACTTTGTCAATCAGAATCAATGAAACAAAGAAATATACATCAATAGAGACTCTTACCGGATCGTACAAATTCTTTTACTAATCAGTAGTCAATTTCATGATTTGTTGAAAATTAACATTTATTTTCAAAATTTGTTCTTTTAAATGATTTAGTTAATTACCGATAAAAAGAATAATAGAAGTTTTGTTTTTGATACAAGAAATATTGGCGAACAATAATGGAGCACACAAGGGGCTCGTCCATTATTGTTGGCCAATATTTCTTGTATAAAAAACAAAACTTCCATTATTCTATATATAATGACCCTGTAAAGAAATATACAGGGTCAAAATATGGAAATCTTGTCAAATTACAAGAAAGGTCTTAAATATGGATGTTATCTCAAAAGGCTAGCAAAGTGGAAGGATAAGATCTTTAGTGGTATAATATCATATTCTATGTGTTACTAACAATAAAACTAAAGTTGCATGTATGTACCTCTGAATAATTGCCTTCTCTACATAACAGATATAATGCCTGGAAACGTAAGGCTTCTATACAGTGAATATCCTGGTCTAATGCTCTGAAAAAAAAAAGTTACAGAATCATGTGTAATATACATATAACAAGAAATTAAAAGAAACATCATTGTCTTCTTAACAAAGTAAAGTAACATTGATGAAATAAATCCTCATAGTGCAATTTTTATTCCAGATGAATAAACCTATGGACTGTGAAGCTAGCACAATAAAAGTTTATAGAGAAAGATGTTTTATCGTTAAAGGTTAAAAGCAGATGATACAAAATTACGGTTAACTGATCCTTACTTTAATATTTGACAAATGTCATATATAGTATTTCCCTTACTCTTCAAACATGTTCTGAACAAATTATCCAATTTTGGTCAGTTAGCAATACTCAACTCTTTATTTTAACTAAAAACAAGTGAATCTGTGTAAATGGACACTATATGCCCTGCTAATAATCATACATTATTTAAAGAGTAAGAATAAGATTTTTTGCAATGCAATGACCCATGACCTTGAGGTCACAGCATCTGTTTCCATCCAAAATGTTGCAATTCCCATTGTGATCTATCTGTATACAAAGTGTCATCATGATATCAAACCTCCTTCAAGGTAAACTACATGTACCTTCAACCTAAACCTTAACCTGTATCACAATATCAAATATTCACTCCTAATATTCTAAGTCAATTACCGATGACCTTGAGGTCATAGCATCTGTTGCATCCAAAATGTTGCAGTTCATGGCATGGTCTATCTGTATACAAAGTTTCATAAAGATATCAAACCTCCTACAAGGTAAACTATCTTCAACTTAAACCTAAATATCAAATATTCATTCCTAATATTCAAAGTCAATGGCCCATAACCTTGAGATTTTAGCATCTGTTTGCTCCCAAAATGTTGAAGTTCATGTCATGGTCTATCTATACACAAAGCTTCATCAAGATATCAAGCCTCCTTCAAGGTAAACTACATTCAACCTAAACCTGTAGTACAATATCAAATATTTACTTCTTATATTCAAAGTCAATGACCCATGACCTTAAGGTCATAGCATCTGTTTGCTTCCAAAATGTTGCAGTTCATGTCAAGGGGTATCTGCATACAAAGTTTCATCAAAATACCAAACCGTCTTCAAGGTAAACTACCTTCAAACTAAACCTTAACCTGAGCAATACGGACGTACGTACGTACGTACGTAGGAACGGACAACATACCTGTAAAACTATATACCCTCCTACTTCGTAGACGGGGCATAAAAAAGCTTATTCCAGCTGTGATTAGTATTCTTAGGTGTAGCAATGAGGAGTTCGAATCACAAGTTCCAACTCACTAAATTGTACCACATGATTATGCAATGTTATGGTAAACTGTGCATGTCTTGTCAAACATAAGTAACAATTTTAGTGGGGTGACACACAGAATGTGCCAAAGACTGTCTAAAAATATGAGTCAAACTTATAAACAAAATGGCAAATCGAATACAATTTGAAGTGACTGTCAGAAAGTAGGAATCATAATTCATGTAAGATTATTTCAATATTTTAGCAGTTTTATAGAGGGAAAAATGTCATGTTTTCATTCCACAATCTCAGATTTAATGTGATAATAGAAGTAAAGAAAAAAATGTCCAATGTTAATCAACAGGATATTGAAAAAAAATTTATAAGTGTAATTCTATGGAAAGTACTTTTACAGGTAAACTATGACCGACCATTCAGATGTTTTGATAATACCTTTGAGCTGTTTCAATACTCTGATCCCAGTCCTGTAGCGCTAACTGTAATCTCATTTTCTCTACCAATGCTGGAAGGAATGCTGGGTAATTAACTATCACCTGATTAACCAGATCTAATGCACCAGTAAAATTATGTCTCATCTCATAATATTTAGCTTTTCCAAACAGTGCATCAATATCTCTGGATCCATCATGGCTACAATGTAATGAACATTTGTTGTTGTTTTTTTTTACATTTTACAACATTAAATATACTTAAATATATGTAACAGAATTTGAAATATTATTAATTTGGGAATCTTCAAAGGAGATATGGATTCATATTTGTCTCTGTGACTAGAGGCCTAGGTGACTTGGGGCACAGACAGAGAATATTATTCTTGAATAAGAAATCTGTGAGTGCTTTAGAACTGTTATGAATAATGACAACATCAGCAATTACATCATTACAATATACCTCTACTGGGTATAATATTTGCAAAACCAGGATAGCATTAAATTTTTTTACTGTTCTTGATCATCAGTTGGGAGAGTTGTCTTACCTTGATATAGCATCGTCAAAATACTTTATGGCTTTTTTAGCATCTCTACCACTCATCATCTCGATCCAACCTTTCAACGTTAATCCCTACAAATAAAATACTTCTTCCATCATAAAAGTAATTAACTGAAAAAATTTCTGGTTTATTGCATTCATGAATTTTAAAGTCAAAACTCTGAAACATGTTCAAACTAAACAACCTCTGGTCCTTTGTTTTAGTTTGAAAAGTTTTTGGAAAAGATAAGTTTTACTTGTACAGTGACAAACTGACCAAACTATGACTTAATTGCAAACTTGTTTTAATCCATACTGACCAATTGCACCAGTTTTTATTTTTTCTGAATTACCTATTTAAAACGATTAGGCAGGTTTCACTGTATAAATAATTGAGGTGGCATGGGACAGAATTTGAAGTTTGGTTAACACAGGTTTTCTCTTTATCTAGGGTTCAATTACATAACCTATGTCATGAGTAAACAATGAGCTGTTTTGGGTCGTTTTAACTCGGTTATAGGATGTTGTCTCCTTGACATTTACCCCATTTCCTTTCTTTTTCATGGTTACTTCATTTTTGGCTTAATAATTCAAATACGGTTCAAAAACGAGAATCTTAAACTACAATGCTCTGTTTTTTTTTATTTGGATTAAGAATGTCATGAAATATTCATCTGTTAAAAATTGTATTTTTAATGATTACTCTTACAACTATGAAAACTGACAAAGCAGATAGAGGCCGTCTGGAATAAAATTATCTCCCTTGAATTTTTGTGTTTAAATTTGAACTCATTTGGTAGTTCAATTTCAATGTGCATTTGGCTATCATATTAAAGCTTATCAAAATATCTGCAAAACTTCATTTGGTACATTGTAAATAATTTTAAACTTTTAGTGCATTACTATAACTTAAGTATACAAAAATACCAACCTCTTTAGTGACCTGCATTTTTAACATCCTGTCGATATATTCCCTGGCTTTGTCATATTTACCAGAGTGAAACAAGAACAATCCAGCATAATACAGACCCTACAATACAATTAGACCATATGTATCATGTATAAGTTAAAAATACAATCAGACCGTATGTACCTTGTACATGTATAAACGTGAATACAATCAAACATTATGAAGCATGATCATCTCAAGTATAAAACAAATCTTTTATTATTTTGTAAATAAATTACAAGGATGATATATAGAATCTATCCTTCCAAGTCATTGGCTATCATAGGTCTACAGTTGGGTTAAAGATTTAGAGTCTGAGATTCAGCGATAAATTTTGTGTTTAAATTTTGTACGTAGTAGAACATAATCCACAATTTTTATGTACAGTTGAACTTTGTTGACTAGAACTGCAGTAACTTGAACACCATGGATGTCTCGAACCCTTTTTGTGGTCCCTTTGTTCAACTTTAAACTTGGTTTTACCTCCATAGCTAAAATGCCCCTCTTGCTCGAACTGTTTTCATCTGTCCCTTGGGTGTTCCAGCCATCAAAGTTCGACTGTAAAAAGATTTTATTTCTTTAGTGCTAAAACTAAGAATATTTACAGTTTTTACAAATCAAATTACCATTTCTCCAGAATGTTTTCTTTCTTCTTTCAGTTTAGCATCCAGTTCTTGTAAAGCTTCTCTGTCTGAAAATGGAATAAAAATACTGATTTTAAATACACACATCTATGTAGAATTAAAAATATATAGATGTGTGGGTGTATATTTCTTTAGTCTTCTGAATGATTCATATGTGCAAAAAATAAAAACAAACTCAAGAAATTTTGACAAATTTGTCCCTTATTTCACAGTATTGTTTACCTGTTTAATTAACTGTAGATGGATGTTTCTTCAAGTTTTTCCTTCAATTCTAAAATATAACAGACTCTATAATTTTCTTGGCCTTACATGAGTGGTATTTTTATTATAATTACACCTTTTGTAAGAAAGCTGCATTCTGATTTGTTAATAGCTATTGTATTTTTTTGGCAAATACCCCTTGGTATTTGTTCCAGAGTCATTTATGTGCTTTAATGATAGAGACATTTAGTGCAGTTAAACAGATATATTATGAATCTCAGGGTATTTGCCAAAAATACAAGTCTTGAGTCTAAATTTCCCACACCTTTCAGACTTTCATAATCATGATTGACAAAGGCCTCCTTTTGCTTTCAGAATGTTTTATTACCGGGGGTACTGCATTTCTATTCATACATATGAGATGTAGAGTTGTCTCGATTATGCAAGGGTTCAATTATATTTACTATAATTATGAGAAAATACAGAGAAATATACAGACTTAATAACAGCCAATATCAAGTGAGCCTGTTAGAACAAGCTTTAGACTGTGATAAAGTCTGTATCACTGTATTTCTTTTTTTGGTAATTCATGGCAGGATAAAAACGACTTAAGGTAGATAGACACTGTTGCGCTGCGCAATTCAATCGCGCATTAGAAAAATACAGAGCCGGATACGGGGAAGGTTTGATTTTCGTGCCGGAAAAGTAATATGACGGCTTTTCGTTTGTGACGTCATAATTGAATGACAAATGTGAAACGTCACATTTCGTTTAGTTTTCCGCTAATTAACTCCCTTTTCCCGTAAACAATGTTTGATCCGGAAACTTTGCAAAATATCTCCGTGGAAAGCATGGTGACATATACATTTTATTATTGTAACCAGTAAATTACATCATAAACTACCTGTTCACAAAAATACATCAAATTCTCATGGATAAAAAGTTCATTTCCATTAAGCTAAAAATTGCCTTTTCATATTTTCCCCGTGCATTCTATGTAAATTATGGTGAAAAAATGGCTAAAAATGAGCAAACTTTGATCTCAATTCTAGAAAAAGCAAGCATGGTGACCCATACTTTTTATTACAGATTTCGGGTAAGTAGGATTGGTTTTTCAATTGTGCCGACTTACAACAAAATCTCATGGATATGAATATTACTGTCTATCTACCTTAATAATAATTCAAATTAGGTTAATGTGCTGTTTAGAGCAATAATTAATATTTAGTTTGCGAAATGTGCATGTATGAACTCAATGACAATTAGTACCGAAGAATAGCAATTGGCATCTGACAGATTGACCCTTTACCTTACATTTGTATGTATCATGGCCTGTTGTGTGATACTGACATTACAAGCCACTGAAGATCATTTATAGGAAATTCATACAAATTACCAAATTTTCAATAGAACTGTTTACTTGCTAAAATGATTGTTTTGATTCTGAATATCTTGCCCTGTATATGGACTGAATAGCCGAGTGACAACCTAAAACACTTTTACACTGTATAATTTCTACTACAAACTTATATATCTACTAATACTGTTGTCATACCAACTGTCTGGCTATATTTGTGTCCAAACATCAATGTCATAGTCGCTGCCAAGTTCACATCCCTTTTGTCTTTCAATACATCTAATTCCCTCATTCCTTCTTGCACACGACCTAAAACATACATCAAAACTTCATTATTGTGTATAAAGGATATTATTGTAAAGTATAAGACAGCGTAGCAAACCATTATTATAGTTTCAAAAATCTTGTATCCTACAATTTCAAAAATATAATATTGAATTGATATCAAAAACTCTTTAAGGAGAGGCACAAGGTGCTTTGAAGTGTCAACATTTCCTGCTATCATGCAAAGTTCAAGTCATGATTTTGAAATAGCAGAATGCAAACTTAGAAAGGTGCATTTTTATACCTAAACAACTATTTAAAAAGGTTTACATGGTGCTGATTCTTTTTTGCGCATTTCACTATTTCCCAAGCTATCAATAAATTAAATCAGCACATCCAATCTTTGTTATTTTTTTGTGAAAAATAAATCATTATTTGTACTGTGATGGCGTTTATGATGAAACAAGCTTTCAGTTGTCTTGCATACTTTTATTTTTTCAAAAATTTTGTACATTTGTTCTAAGGGCTGTTCCAGAAATAAATGTATAGGGGGGACAGCACTTTTTAGAAGGACCAACCATGCATAAAATTTTAATTTCTTTGTCCAAATGTTTCTCTAGTGCAAGTCTCCAATATACTAGTACCCCACAAC
>MJUU01042143.1:49476-74193 GCA_002080025.1 Modiolus philippinarum | reverse complement strand
GTTAACAGCCCTAAATCATTAAATATTGGTAAAATATATGTCTACATTGTTTGACTTTTGGTATGTCTGATAACCTACCCTGTAATACAATAGCAAAGGCTCGGAAGTACTTAAGTATGACATCATTACTGTATTTCTGTAGTCCTTCTGTCGCAGCATTTTCCATATGACAGTAATACTTTTCTCGACAATAATAATTTATTTTCCCCTGTAATAAAGATATGGAAATGTAAAATTACTGAGGGGTCATTTTGCAAAACCAAAGCAAACATCTGCTTTAAAGATCCCCAAAAAGCAAAAGCTGTCGCTGAATGGCAGCCAAATATACTCCCCGCTCATTGAACCTTGAATCGATATAGTAAGTGCAAATCTAATTGGGTGTGGAAACAATACAGGTGTGGACACTGTATAAGTATGAACACAATAATATAATCTTCAAGAAAGAACATTTCACAAAGGTTCCAATGAAAATACTGTCAAATCAGACAAATATAAAATTCACCCTTCTTTCCCCTCTTTGACATTTAATACAAAAAAAGCATAAGTGTTAGAGAAATTTCATTACAACACTTTGAAAACAACTTTTCAACAGAATTATAATGAAAAAAGGTGTTTTTCTCCCACAGTTTGATTTTACAATATCTATGTTTTGAATTATTTCTTTGATAAATGTCCAAGTCCAAAAAATCATTGCAGAAGGAAAATATGAAAGTCCAAGTCAAATTATCTCCCCTTCCTGGTTCCAGATATATAATTATTTTCCTTTATGCACATCTCCATATAGTGTTCTTCCTTTGTGTAAAGTTTCATCAAAATCCTTCATGTGGTTTAAGAGGAGTTGCACTTACAAGGTAACCCATACATAGGGAATCAATAAAAAGTCAAAGTCAAATTATCAACAATAAGTTTATCATGTTTATGCTTTCCTACTTAGTTCATTGGCTAGTGACAAGATATTGCCAAGCATGACGATGGTTGTAAGAAGCTTTCTTTTATTTGGTTTAGATATCAAAATAGGGAGATTTTCCTCAAAATAACGTCGTTCAAAAATTCACTATAAAAAGTAAGTGAGAACCTAACCGTCAATCAAATGGAATAATCCTATGACAATGGCAAGAGGTTATCACTTGAAATAGACTCAATTGTTTTTACTTAATTTCATTCATTTCATCCATATTATTTTTTTTTTCCTTCTAATGTTTTATTACTATTTTATGTTAACATCACTTGCATGCTTATAATATTTATAATTATTTACCATGGTGATCTTTTTTATTAAACAGATTTATATAAGCTGATTCAAGCTTGTTTCTGAATCTTTATTTACTGTTATGATGTAGGTTTGTTTATGTGTTATGAATTGAAATAAAACAAGAAATGGATGTCAATACGACATCAAACCGGGTTTTCCTTCACTATTTGAATGTAGAAATACAGTCTAACTTCAACTGCTTGAACACCCAAGGAACCAATGAAAAAAGTTCAAGTTACAGGAGTGTTCGAGAAATCGAGGTTGAACTATGTTGAAACTTGAACAAAAGGGACCAGAAAAAGGGTTGAGACATACTTTACTTAAAATTCAAAACATCTATAGATTTCTAAGTTCAAAGGGGCTTAACTCCTGGAAAAAATTGTACGATGAAAAATCCCTGACAATATGCACATCTACACATGATGTCCTTGCTACCTACAAAGTTTCATGAAATTCTGTAGAAAAGTTAAAGAGGACTTGCGCTTACAAGCATATGGTCAAAACACCTATAAATTTCTAAGTTCAAAGGGGCATAATTCCTGGAAAAATTGTACGATGAAAAATCCCCAACAATATGCACATCTACGTATGATGTCCTTGCTACATACAAAGTTTCATGAAATTCTGTTGAACGGTTAAAGAGGACTTGCGCTTACAACCATACGGTCAAAAACCTATAAATTTCTAAGTTCAAAGGGGCATAACTCCTGGAAAAATTGTACGATGAAAAATCCCCCATAATATGCACATCTACATATGATGTCCTTGCTACATACAAAGTTTCATGAAATTCTGTTGAATGGTTAAAGAGGACTTGCACTTACAAGCATATGGTCAAAACACCTATAAATTTCTAAGTTCAAAGGGGAATAACTCCTGGAAAAATTGTAAAATGAAAAATCCCTGACAATATGCACATCTACATATGATGTCCCTGCTACATCCAAAGTTTCATGAAATTCTGTTGAACGGTTAAAGAGGACTTGCGCTTACAAGCATATGGTCAAAACATCTATAAATTTCTAAGTTCAAAGGGGCATAACTCCTGGACAAATTGTACAATGAATAATCCCCAACATATGCACATCTACATATGACGTCCTTGCTACATACAAAGTTTCATGAAATTCTGTTGAATGGTTAAAGAGGACTTGCACTTACAAGCATATGGTCAAAACACCTATAAATTTCTAAGTCTCCTGGAAAAATTGTACGATGAAAAATCCCCGACAATATGCACATCTACATATGATGTCCTTGCTACATACAAAGTTTCATGAAATTCTGTTGCACGGTTACAGAGGAGTTGCGCTTACAAGATCTGGCAGCCGCACACCCGCCCGCCTGCCCAAAAGCCGTACATCAGCATTTCAATAACCGGATTTCCCAACGGGAAAACCCGGTTAAATATGTTTAAACTAAGAACACTTTGGCAGTTAATTTAATGTTTGCTGACAATTCTCCGTCCAGTAAAAACAAACATGGATTTAGTGTTGTTCAACATTTAACAATGAATTCTGCAGAAACCAGTGCTAGGGACAGTCTTGAACTTAATATGAGGTATGAACAAAGTTCTGAGTGTTGATGGCCTCATGGTGACTTCAAGATGTGGAACAACTATTAAAGTGTTGCTCCAGTGCTTTGTTCTACCATGTATTTGTAGAGACTTTGTCTGGTGTGCATTTACTCAATATTCTTTCATTATCTTTCACCAAATCTCACTGTGAAAATCATAGCCCTCATTTAACATTTTATTCAGCATTCTCCTGTTTGCTTGGGACCACAAAAATTTGATATTCAAACAGAATTAGAACTTCCACTAAAATTCTTTAACCTTAAGTAAACATGGTAGAAATAGATGTGAAAATGTGGAAATTTTAAGTATAAACATAAATTAACTTAGGTCCTATTTTTCAAACTGGAAATTATATCCTGAACTGGTTATTTATTTTATACAGTTAAATCATTTGGAAATTTCCTCTATTGTGCAAGGACTAGACTCTAGTCCCTAGAAATGTCTCTGTACAATCCTGAAATGTTTTTGGCCATGACGTTCTTTACCCGTACAAAATATGAGGTGTAAACAAGCTGGTTTTGGCAGAGAAACCAACTGGTTTCAGGGTGTAAACTGAAATTACATGTCTTTGCCAGGCATAATTGAGCAGGACACATATTCCTGCTATGCAGTGAACAGTAATCCACATACCCTGTCCAGGCATAAGCATTTAATAACCAGTTGGTTCAACTCCACTCCAAACATAATAATGAAACAAGCAAGACATTTTCAAAACCAGTTTGTTTTTATACACATACAAATCATAATTTATCAGGGGATCATGGGAAATTTCAAATTTTTGTCGCTTATTTTCTTAGTTAAGATGGAGAATCTGTGCTTCTGGGACTGCCTTCTACATTTTTTTCAAAAGGATGTTAATGTTCAGTTAGGATTCTGTAAATTTATGATCATTGTATACAATTGAGCATGTGAGTATATTATAACTTAAAATGATAATGTTCATGATGTTTGTAAGGAAATATTCATTAATCAACTGCATGAGATTGTCTGACTACATGTACACTGTCATGACTGTAATTCCTGTATGTTTATCACAATTTATTTTCAGTTAAATTTCATCTTAGACTAAGATATTTACTGAAAATGCTCAAACATTGAAGTCTACTAGTACTTTGTTTCTAAAATTTGAATAGTAAAATATGTCAAGGGCAAAGTAATGTATAATTCAGAAATAAGGTCAGTTTAAACAGATGCTAGAACAGGAAAAATTTACGCCTGGTTTATTTTCTTTATGCCTGGTTATATTTTACGCCTTGTTTTCTATCCAGCTACTTAAATATTACGTGTCAATCTCCACCTAGTTTATGTGTCATTTGACGCCTGATTAACTGAATGCTTACGCCTGGTCAGAAGAAAATTTACGCCTGGATTACGTGTCTAAACCAGGCAGCTCATTTCGCACAGGTAATGCAATAATTGTTCTTTGTATGTCTAACTGGAGAGCATGAATCTCCTCACAAAATTGCAATGGTCACCTCCAGGGATCAAACCCGGGAACACCAAACCCTCCTGTTTCATATGGACTGGTGATCAAATCCGGAAATAACGGACCCCCCCGGTACTTATGCACTGATGATCCATCTCTATTGAGAACTGGAAATGCCTGTGACAAGTACTATTAATTGACTGCTATTAGGCATATAGGAATCATAAAAATATGTTTCATGTTTAACCTGTTATATATTATGGACTCATTTTAACATATTTAAATTCATAGAAGAGAAAAAATTGTCTGCTAAAACGCCCTCAGCCCTGAAGTAAATCTCCTACATTGACTTCTCATCTCCTGATTTTTGGAGAAATCTCCTGCATTGGCATTCTGACCTTATCACATGTACATGTATGCATATGCACTGATGATTGTACTTCCCTGTCACATTTGCATTTGCATAAATTAAAAATTCTACTGACATGATTGATAGATAATCACATTTGTAAAACTAAAAGTTCTATGGCTATAACATGATTCAACCGCAGGAGTCAGAAATTTTATCAATACATTTTGTTTATCAATACAATTTCAAATACATGTAAATTGTGTACAATTTTTTAGCCCAGCACAATGAAGTTTTGAGAGTTTAATGTCCAATCAGGCATGAAACAACTGAAACAAAATACTTGATATATCAATACAAGTTCAAATACATGTACATTGTGCACAGAACCCCACACAATGACGTTTCATGAACTCAAATCAGACACAAGATGGCTGCAACGAAATATTTGAAAAATTGAGATTTGCCTGTTGCATGGAATACACCAGTCCGGGAAAACGCAGAATTTGACAACGTTGTTGAATTCAACAACTGTTGTCAAATTCAACAACTATGAGATTGCTGAATTCGACAACTCTAGTAGTTTTTCATCTATTGGCACAAAATAGCAAAAATCGGCATACTTTTGAAAGTTTGTCCTGTTATATTAGGTAATTCCCAACAACTTTGTCAGTGGTCTAAAAAAATCTGTAGATGAATAAAAAAAAATCCCATTACCCTCCATGTTAAAATGAGTTGTCGAATTCAACAACTTTGAAGCTTTTTTGTAAAAAAATCAGTGAACTTGCAAGATCGGCATGTTTTGAGTTACTTTCCTCTTATTCTTAGCCAATTCTGCAAAACTTTTCTTTTTGACGAAAATAATCTATCTTAAAATAGAAAAGTTTCCCATTACCCTCAATGTTAAATTGGAATAATACTGTATGAAACTCTGTAAATTTGAGTTGTTGAATTCCACAACATTGTCGAATTGACGACTTTGGAGTTTCCGGAGTTACCTCCCCTGATTAAAAATAAGCGGCTATCGAGGATTATTTTTAACATAGAATAAAACGGGAGGGTTGCAGAAAAAATCCATAACTTCGGTTCGGAGAAAGTCTAGGTCAAATCTTTTGGATATGATGTAGATACAGCCTCGGGGTATAATCCAACATACTTTTCATGACGCTCACCTTTACAGGTAAGCTACAGGTAGATGTTAATTGCACTTGGAATTAACACGATGTGACGGTGACTTGATAAACATCTGTTAGAAAGCCACAAAAAGTAATTAATAAATAGTCAAGAGTTAACAAACTAGGTAATATAATACAAACTATGAATATATGAAAATGTCCAGAAAATAAAAATAAATAAAACCAGTAAGGGAATACATAACAAAACGGTTAGCGAAAAGGGCACTGAAAAGGACAAATAGACTAAAATACAAAGAGAAAAATTACAACTAAAAAAATAACATACAAACAAACAAAAAACAGAAAAATAATACATTAAATAAATTAAATTTAATTTGAAAACTTACAACAACAGATATACCTAAAATGAATAGCGAGAGACCAATACACAGACACGATTATATCTGAGATAGACATTCAAAATGAAAAAAAGGCACTTCAAATAAACGATGTATTACAAAAAGGCAAAATAATCAAATGGTAACAAATATAACCCGATTTCATCTCCACGTGCATATCTCAAACCAATACACATCGATGTGTTGACACAAAATAAAATGCAGGATATATCATGCAAAACTACGATAAACTGCCAAGGGGTCTCATTTGAAATTGTTTGTGATGGTATGCATAAAATGTAACTAAACATTATTTAACAAGACAGCAAAACAATGCACAAAAGAGGATTTTTATTATTATGTTAAAAATTTATAAAATCGTGACACTCTTGAGAAATACGTGATTTTTTCAAAGATTTTGACCGGCTTTGCATTCTTGTGTATTGATTTTACGCAGAAGACACGAAATTTTCTAATTATTTGGTAAAAACTTAAAAGTATATGTTGTAAATTTTGAATGATTGTCTGTCAAATACCTTTTTGTGTGCATCGGTGTTCTTTGTGTACATTTTTGTCCCCTTTTGTCATGCAGCTAACTTTTTGTGTGTATTGCTTTGGGATAAATTTTATATGATTCATTAGGATTATGTTTACTACCCCGGTTTTATAATTTTACACTTTTTAAAAATACTTTGTTTGGAGTGTCATTTAAATACTGTTTTCTTTCATTTGAAATATTTATTTCCAGAATTTTCGTGGGTGTGTATTGGTGCTTCGCTTTTCATCTTATGTATATCTACTGTTGTAATTTATTTATTTTTTTTTGTATGGTTGTATTTTTTATTCTTCTCATGGTTTTTTTTATTTTTTGTTTTTTATTCATTGCATTTTTTTATGTTTTTAAGTACCAGGTCCAATCGTTCTTTTCACCCATTCCCACTTATTGTCTTTTTGTTGTGTATTCTCTTACTGCTTTTTTCTTCAATTTTAGACATTCAAAGTATTAAAAGTTTGTATAATATTAACCTTTTACTATTTATTAACTACTTTTTGTGGCTTTCCAACAGAGGTTTATTGAAGTCACCGTCACATCCTGTAAATTGCAAGTGCAATTAACATTTACCTGTAGCTTACCTGTAAAGGCAAGCGTCATGAAAAGTATGTAGAATTATACCCCGAGGCTGTATCAACATCATATCCAAAAGATTTGACCTAGACTTTCTCTGAACCGAAGTTATGGGATTTTTTCTGCAACCCTCCCATTATAAGCGAGCGAAGCTTGCTCTTTATGGTAGAAATGTGGTAAAAAATGAGTTGTTGAATTAGCTATAAATAGATCGTAGATTGAATGGGTTTTTATAAATAGATTTCATTTGACGCTGTTCAAATCTTTCGTCAAACATCGCCGACTCTCGCATGACTATTCATCCAACATGGCGACCTGGTTCCCATAATCCTTTGCGTTTTCAGAACATGTTAAATATGCGTTCGTCCCGATCATTTGAAAAAATGTCATTTCAACCAATCGATCGGTTTGTTTATTTCAAATGTCATTTTTTCCCTTTCAATTTATTTTTGTTCTAATTAGAGTCAACTACATGAGAAACGATATGCATTGATACAAACGTCATAATTAGCATGGAGCAAATTAAATCAACAAAAACGGCGACTGAAGATGTCATGACTGATGGCACCAAGTTGCTAAATTAGCCAACAAATACATTCGGTAACACACATGCATGCAATCATTTATCAATATATGTCCATCTAATCTAACATCTCGAGTGAAATTAGTAGAAATGATAAAATGTCTTACCTTGAAATAAGGATATCTCTTTCCTTAATTTCAATGCTTCCATAAACGTGTATGTTTGACTGAAAACTTTCAAATTAAATGGCATTACGCTTTAAAACATCATAATGCTCAAATGATTGTGAAAATTGTCAATCGTCAAAGCGTCTGCTACAACGGAAATACACCTACACTTCAAGGACCGACAACTACACAAAATCAAAGAACTGCAGTGATGTTGAGATTGCAATGCAGTCTGAGATAGCATAAACTAGTGATGTATATCATGTTGAGGTCGTGAATTAGGAATAAGATTGAGTGTAAATTTGAATCTTTTTACCGAATGGATGAGTGTATTTAGGAGACTATAGCAGACTTGTCAGATCTCACACATCGCCATTGCCAATAAAATAAAACTGTGACGTTATTCGGATACAATGAATTTACTGATTGTGTTCCAAACCAAAACTATTAATATTTCCACTGCTTTGTAATTTATCCAGGTTACATTAAGTAGTTCTCGAAGGACTTTATGTTGCACATGTCTCAAATATACCCCTCTTGTTATTGATGTTTTCTTCTTGGTTCTGTGTTTTAATCAAATGGTTATCCCCTAAGTTGAATATTTTATTAAACAATGACATTAACACAATTGTTTACAAAATAAGAAATTGCTGATGGTGACTATTCGAAATGGAATACTAGCAGCTTTTGGCATGTAAAATGTTTTCATTGTCAACATCACCTCGGGGTAAAAAGGGTGATGAAGATAATTAAATAAAATTTCATCTTCAAAACCAGTAATCTCTTACCTTTACCTTTACTTCCAGTAATTCCAGTATGTAAAGTCCGGTAAAATATTATGTCGAAACATGCTCCCTATATTGTACAATTAAAAAAAAACAAGTTCCATACTATAAATGACAGCCAGGGAAAGACTTTGATTTGACATAAAATTCTTTGGATGATGGCATATGGTGGGGTCCCATGTCCATATCTATGGTATGAACTTAAAAATATCAAATACCATAAAAAATTAAGGGTTCGTGCAGCGAATGCTGCACAAAAGATAAAATTCAAAATATTTGATCCTATCACTAAGAAGTCATATTTTGGGACGGCACCCCTCCCCTCCCCTATCAGATAATAAATCTAAATGTATTTTGTCTCAGCTTCAGCCAGGGTGACTCGACATCACTGTTCATTCATTTGTCCTTCGTAAACCTTTCATTCAAAGAATCTCCACTGAACCCAATGGACAGATTTGAACCGACGAAACTCTATAACAATGGTCCTTAGGTACCATCGTACCCATTACAAATTTATCCCTTGCATAGGTCTGCACCCAATCCAAGATGGCCGCACCAGCAGGGCAAAACTGAAAGGTGCCAAACTGAAACTCAACATTCGTCCCTATGCCATGGAAATTCATTTAAAGACTTTGGTCTCTGAAACCACTGATCAAATTGGAACCACAATTGATCACAGTAAACTTTGGGAGATCCCTTCAAAATTTGTCTGTCCATCAGGACTGCTCAAAATTCAAGATGTCCACTAATGGGGAAAGAAGTTTTTCATCGGACCCTAATAGGAAATTGATGCCATTATGATCTCAGAAACTGCTGTCTATATGCAAGGATGTATATTTAGATATACATCCTTGCTATATGATATCAGTAATGGTCTGTGAAGAATAGTTATTTGAGAGCCTCTCCTTTATTCTTCGCTCGCTTTTAAGGTTGCACCTTCCTCATATTATTCTATGTTAAAAATAATCCTCGATAGCCGCTTATTTTTAATCAGGGGAGGTAACTCCGGAAACTTGAAATGGGTCAATTCAAATTCTGCATTTTCCCGGACTGACACTATGTTAGTGAAACTTTATTGTGTGGGGCTTCGTTGTTGAATCTGAACGAAACTTTATCGAGCCTGTGTTAGCGCTTAAGGTCGCCACACTCACCAGGGGGGAATGATTGTTCCATGTGGCGATTAAAAAACTTGGTCTAATCGCCACTTTGGCGAATGAGAAAAATCAATATACGGTACTCGGAGATATTATGATAAGAACAGAAAACTTCCTTCCAAAAAACGTTCTTATGACCAGATCATAGGAGGAAATCAAAACTTAAATTGAAACCAATGACAGGTATTTCAGCATCCATTTTCCGGAATAGATAACGTTGAAGTAGTACAGTTCCGGTTTTTCATGTCCGTTTCCGTCTTTCTTTCTTTTTATTATCGTACTTTTGTTTACCTGATTCATGGCGGACATGAAAACTCAGCGATGACTTTTTGCAATAATAAAATAATAAAAGAATAAGTTTTAAACCAGTGAAAATTCAAATTATCGCAAGTGTGTTCAAATATACATGTTACAGGAGAGCATGATTCTTATCATCAAAGTGACTTTGCCACTTCACGAATTGAACCCTAGAGCGAGACCTGCCGGACCTATTCACTCTGGGCCTGGCCAGCACAGGTGAAGTGAAGAATCAGTCCATCAGCTCAATCAACCTTTTTGCTATTGAATTCAGTTTTTACAACTTTAGTAGGCTTCCTCTCACAAATAATTTGAATGCATGACTAGAATTGACGAAATTGACAGCATCCCTACAATGTTGTAGAAATACTTTGAAATAATTCAATTTTTTGCATTTTTTAAAACAAAAATGTTCTTTTTTTCTGTGGCGAATGAAACTTCAGTGTGGCTAATTATAATTTGCACCAATGGAATTCACCATCCTGCTTTTCCCGATTGGTGTCGCTGGTGCACTATCAGGTAACTCGCGGGAAATGTTGTATTTCACGCATGTTCAAAAATTGTTTATTGTCCGTGTATTTTCCCGGTATCATGACGTCACAGAACAAAACCTGATTAGCCACTTTGGCTAAAGGAAATTTTGGCCTACCGCTAACACAGCGAGCACTGAGGGGCTTAGTATTTGAACAAAACTTTATTGTGTGGGGCTTTGTTTTGGAACTAATTTCAGACACCTGTGATTTCAGCTCTGCAACTGAAAAGGGGGGCAGTTAATTTTGTGTCTTTTTTTAAATAACAACATAAGTAAAGAGTTACATATGGATATGCTGACAAGCGTGTACTCCTGTTATTGATGTACCTACAATTATAACTGGATCGATGTCCGTCATCTTGCAAGCTTACATATGAGCAAGTTTCCAAGTTTTTGTGAGTCTGTTTATCAGAAAACTGTGTGGAACTGGAATTTGTAACTGCGCATGGCAGCCGAAAGTTTTTCTTCCGGGGTCAATTTAATTTGTGAATCGTATGGTAAATTTAAAAATGAAATACGACAATCGTTTTAGATATATTCCAATAGTTTGAATTGCTTACCAACGAAAAGTTCTAATACATTTAATAAATAAACATATGTATTTAAAATAAACGCATGCACAAAATTGTATTTCTTATTTTGATCATTGAAATAAATATCGGAATTCACTTGTACTCATTGGCTACTTCCTGTAACCCTTTATTTTCGCTCCATGACAATTACTTCAACAAATGCATGCGGTGAACTTTTAAATATATATTTGGGTAGATTTAAACTCCTACCTTAGTTAAATGTAAGGTACTGAGGTAGGAATTATGGCTGTCGATTTAAGAGATCCAAATCAAGGACCTTTAACTTTGTATCATGACTGTAAGTGAAAAAGTGATTTTTTGGTGGTTTTATTTAAAAAAAATATATATTGTAATTTTTATCTTATGGATGGTGTATGCGTAATACCTACATTTTGTACCAAAAAGTAAGTAAAATCATTTAAAGAACATATAGGAAAATTGAAAAGAAACAAGTTTCCAGTATCCTTTCCCAATTGTAGTAAAAATACAGCATGTGGAATTTTTCAGAAAATATTTCACCAGAGATATTTATACCCCACACTTTACAGGGCGATATATATTGATCATTGTGTCTGTTCATCTTTTCATCCGTCTGCCATAGGGGTACATGTAGACCACTAGGTAAAATTAAATGTAACTTAAAAAATGTTCAGTACATATCGCCATTCATTGAAAATTTTGTTTGACTTTATATTTTTGTTAATTTTGTTTTTTAATTTCTTGAATCAAATGGGGGAGCATTGAGGTATATATTAGAGAGCTCTGCACACAGTTTTTCTAGCTATTTATGTAATGAATGTGTTGAAAAGCTTTTTAACAGTATGAAAGTATGTTCATTTGGTTATGTTGCCAAAAATATTTTTCCATATGAAAGTTAGTCACGCTTATTAACTTTGATTATTTATATTCCATACTTTAAACTGGCATGAAAGAAATATAAGCAACCTACCAATAAATACAATAGAATTAATGAGAACATTAAACATTAATTGAAAGTATTAAATTCCTGTAGTATATAACTTGAAATGTGTTTATGATAATACATGAATAATCAATTTAAAAGAATGCATTCATACTGTCATATAATTATGTTGCACTTTTAATCTCATATAATTCACTGAATATCAAACAAACTAAGGAGTTTTATCTTCAGGTCATTTCTTTTTCTTTTATATGTTGTTTATAAATTGATTTGTTTATCATCTTAATGTCTTCCAAAAGAACGAAATAATATTGTGCAATTTTTGAAGGAATATAAATCAGTAAAAAAAAATAATAATAATAGTGGAAAGTGGAAGAGTGAAGAGAGATGAAAACTGTTCCCTTTTTGCTGTCTATCAACATCATGATCAAGATTAAACATCAATCCTTGATTTCTGAAATATTTCAATTGCCATTGTCGATGACAATAAAGCAATTCAGTATAACTAAGAATATTTCTATTAAGTTACAATCTGTATTGTTACCGTCAAGTGTTGGGTTTCATGTCAAATTAGGTTATAAAATGAATGAAAATTAATTAATAGTTTTAAGCTGTTATACACTAAAGCATGTATATACTTATTTATCTCGATTTAAATGACATGTTAAACCATTAAATGTGTAACAAATTATGATTAAAGTGTGTTCGAATTTTGATATCTTAACACTACTTATGTAAACTAAATCTAGATTATCGTCCAAGTTAATGTTGATTTAATTCTGATAGCATTGCAAAGTTTACTAAAAAACTTGGCATGTCTCTGTGGTTCATTGCGGTTTATGAACACTGCAGGCTGCCAAGCTGCAGGGAGACAGATATTAAAAAAATAATTTGTCGATTATTGAAGTACATTTTTTATTATAGAAGTATCTTAACTCATTAAATATTGACAGTTCTGTGATGTTCAAACTGCTATTTTATGTATTCAAAAAAGTCGATGAAACTCATTTGTTTTTGTTAGATATAGAAAAGCTTACAGTTTAAATTAAACTTTTATTATCTCCAGATAAATAATCTTTCTTTTATTCAATGTTTGAAATTATCCTAACAAAACTACTTGTAAATATTGTAACATGTATTGTGTTCATATTGTAAAACTTCACACAGAATCAATTTTTTTTACTTATGACTGCTTTTTTACTGGTATTTAACAATTTAAGTATGTTAAAGGATGCAATAAATTCCAAAGTAACGTCACTTTCAAAACATTCATGTTGAGATAACAAAAATGTAAAGAAAACAATTGAATGCATGGCAGAAACTTTTTGTTGAGTTAGCTAAAGAACCATAGCTCTATTGGTCCTTTTTTTTTTATATTTGTTGATTTTGCAGACCATACATTACATGTATATATGTACATGTATGTTTGAGAACATTTTCAATCTCTTCCAAAAACTTGGATGTGGGGGGGTCTGTGTAGTACTATCCCAAACTCAATTATACTAGCCCTAATAGAAGACCATTCAAAAGATTAAGTTTTACCTTACTTGTAATTTTACTGGCATGAGACTGTTTAGGCTAATCTCTGGTATAGGGCTAGTCAGGCTAACTTTAAAGACTGATTTTTAACATCTTAGTGACACATTATCATCTGCAGGGGTAAAAACTCAAATGCAGGAATCTGATCAAACAATTTGCACAGTTTCTTCAAAGATCAAAGATCTGGAAGATGGGCAGCACATCCCATGAAACTGCAAATTAATCAGTTTTTTTTTGTTTTTGTTTTTTTTTGTGAAATTGCTTACAATAATAGTTATAATTTGCCATGCTTTTTTTCATCCAAACTTCAGTTTAAAACTTATAACAATTGAAAAACTTGAACAACATGAATGCACAAACGAAAAGAACTAAGATAGATGGAAATTAAAGTTTAAGAAATTTGAATTCTGCAAAAGTTACAATGTGAAATACCCCCAGGTTGAGTATCAAAGTATTTAAATTAAGTAAATTGTGGGATATTAAAATTGATTGTCTGAACTAGAAATTGATTATAAAAGACCATAGAATTGAATTAGCACATTCCTTACTATAGGACACCTAAATACGATAATGTAGATTATTTCATTTTATTTTTGCACTGGTTATGTCCTTTCCTCTTTTCATAAAATTGTTATATTGATACATATATATTAGGCAGACCTTCAAGTTGTTTAGCACAAATACCTGGCCTGACTAGTTCATTTTTTTTTGGTTAAAAAGTTAAAGTTATTCTGTCCAGAGTTATTGCCTTTGAAACTTGGAAAAAAATGGGGGAAAACTTATTTTGTTAAGTTTTATATAACATATTTTAATTTACAGCAAATTTTATGAGTTATATATTCATTTGAACTATTTTTTTTAGAATCATAACATTCTGATTAACTGTATTACAAAGCTGCAAAAATATATCCTAGCATTGTTTTTTTTTTCAAGAATAATATACATAAATGTGCTCTTGGACATGGAATTTTCAAAGTCCCAAAACATTTGTAAAATTTTTAAAGTGTGAGTGTTCTGGATTTACCTGGAACTTTTTTTGACAGACATGTAGAGCTAGTATGCATTATTTCTTTTCATTTTTTAAACAAATAGATACATGCCAAGAATTTAGACCATAGTGTAAAATTTGGTACCATCAGTGGGTCGTGATAAATACAAGGATTAACCTTTGGTGTGATAATGGTGCCTTTGTTCTTATGTAGTAAGTTTCTTTTATTTGGATGGATAACAAATATTATACAAGCACTCAAACTCTATCATATAACCATGTCAAAGACGTGGGTATGTAAATATCCCACATACTTAGATATAGAATGATAGCCTTTCACAAAAATTTATGTGAAGTTTTGTTCAAACTATTTATTGCACATTTATTTCCATTGTGTTTGTTTTTGAATTAAATATATTTATTTTATTGTCTGAAACTTGCAGGTTTAAATTTGGTTGGTTTTGAAAAACAACAGATTGGTTGCAGTGTATAAGTGCAGGCATGTTTCCAAGGCATAAAAAAATTGGAAAATATAAAAGTTGATATTGTAATGAGTTTCAATTTGGATAATCTCTTTACCATAAATCATGTAGACTATGTTGTATCCTTTTTCGGGATGTCAGGATTAGATGTTTTTAAGCTTGTGTTTTGGGGATTTTAATGATTTGGGGAGATAAATTCACTGGGAATTGGGATTTAATCAGTCTTTAAGTTTCTATATAGTAGGTAGTTCGGGATTGCGGGATTTAGAAAAAAATAAAGTTGGGATGCCTGGATGAAACCATTCCGACCCCCCTTCTCTGATGTTTTAACGAATGCATTGGATTGGAAAAAAACACTGGAAAGAAGTCATGAACGTTTCATTCTTTGTGATGCTTAAAAAGTTCTTCTCTATGACATTGAGGATCTTTTTAATCATTATAGTTGAAACATATATTTTTTATACGCTGCCACATGTAGTGGTGAGCTTATGTGATATCCTCAATTGTGTGTCCGTCTGTCCATCCCCCTAAGGTTTCTAATATCATACTGTCTTCAAACGCAGTATGCAAGTATATCACAAAACTCAGGCCAAGTTCAATTTTGGGTTCAGAAGACCAAGGGCCCTTGAAATTTTGAATTAACTTTATTTAAAATAGTAAACTTTTATAGAACATGGTATACATACAGTATCATGTAATGAACCATTACTATTTTTGCTTTTGTATGATAAAGGGATGCACTGGACAACATTGTGTTTTTACTTTGATATTGTTCTGAGTTTGTATGACTGCCATATTTTCAAGCCACACATCCTGTTGTGTTATCAAATGATACCCATAAACTTGGCCATGGAATATATACTGACAATTTCCTGGTCTGGGATTTCTTCAAGTACCTAATAACTGACAATTTCCTGGACTATTATTTCTTCCAGTAGGTAAAATATTGGGAAAAAATCGATCACAGGAGTTAAAGGTTTATGTTACGATTGGCTTGATAAAGAATAATTAAATTGACAATTGATGTATTTCATAAGATTTTGATACATTTAATTCCGCTATAGATCACCGAAAAAGATAACCATGGTTATTTATAGTCATTCAGATATTTAGTTTTTGACTAATACGGAATGATATTTTTAATAGAATGAAAAGTGCTGATCGTGATTGATATGTTTTAAAGAGCAATTTTTAAATTTCATATCTGTTCAAACAAGGTTATATTTTAATTGTAAAACTCAAGTTTTTATTGGATCATAAAAAGTTTTATCACTTTTGATTCGAAGGCCATGTAGAAATAATCGGCCCAGAGAATGTTCTCATTAATAAGTTCTCACTTCAAAGTTTATTCGAATATTGGATTTTATTAGTTTTTCATTGTCGTCTCTAAACTTGTGATTTTCATGTTGATATCTTGTCCAAGATAGTGGTGTGCATGAACAAGGAACCATTGTTTAATCTGGGACAATGTGGAAAATGCATCCAAAGATTAGCCCCTTTAAAACCAGTCGACCAATTACAACAAAATTTTGTCCCTGAATACTCCTTTGGTTATCCCCTTTCAAGAATTTGGAGTTTCATTCATACTTTTAAAACAAAAAGGATAGGTAGGTGAACTTTCAATTTTTTAAAAAGATTTCTTATCAATCAATGTGAAAAATGCTGTAAAATTTGCCGAAAATAAGCAAAGATCAAAATTTTTTTTCAGGAACTGATTAAATTGGACAGAAGTCGATTAAAATCTAGAATTCTTTCATTAGGCCACATCAAATTAATTAATAGATTCTCATCCCCACCCACCCCATTTTTTCTAAGCTCAATTTTTTTTTTATTTTCAATTATTCAGAAATTTTCTTTAAATTCCTATCAGTTTTAGTGAAAATCAGTAAAAAAAATAAAATAAAACCCTCCCATCCGCCCCAGATTTTTTGTTACAGGTGGATGAGAATCTACAAATTAACTTGATAGGGCCTTATGTATTGGCGGATCCAAGGGGGGTTCCGGGGGTTGGAACCCCCCTTTTTTTCTGGACAATCATGTATTTTTCAATGAATATCCTAGTGTTTTACTAAGAAATATCCCCAAAAAGTTTCGATATCTTCTTAAAATTCTTTTTGGAACCCCCCTTTTCAAATTGCCTGGATCCGCGCCTGTTATGTGCTGTAAATGCTCTTCTGCTTAACTGAAATAAATTTTTTTTTTTTACTTTGACTTGTTCAAAAAGAAAATGTAAACAGGAGGTCATACAAATTTCACAAAGTATTGTTAAGGACATGGTAAAAAAATGTTTGTCGTCCCTTAGTTAAAAAAAACCAGTTTTTTTAATTTATCACCCAATTTGCTTGTCTATCACAATACATCAATATCATATCAATTGAAAAAAATTGTTTTGTGCATTCTTTTGTTCTTTCAGTTTTTTTCGAATAGCCATCCACAAGTAGTTTTTTACTTCACACATACATGTTAAAAGTTTTATTTTGCGATTATGAAAGTTAATGACTTAAAATTTCCATTATAAATATAACAATATTTACACTTATGCTTATGGCCACTTTAAAATAAACTGAAATAATTCAAGGATTATATTCCACCTGAGTATTTGATAAGCAAACCGTAGAACCTCTATACTTAGTTGAGAAACCATGGAAGAATGATTGACTTAGGAATTTAAAGTTTTTGTTTGTTGAGAAACTCAATACTAGCAACGAGTTGTTTTCATTTCTTTGACTTGAACTATTTAATTTTCCGATAATTAGGGTAAAACTTTTCGAAGTGATCTTATCGAAGAATATTGGAAACCAATTTGTCTAATGCAGGATTGGTTTTTAATTATTATTGACCAAATCTTTTAAATGCTAAAAAAAATAATTGATTGCAGAAAAAATTAAATATAGTTTTATTGTAAGGTTACCAAACTAATTATTACATTTCCTCTCACTATAACATTGTATAAGACCATGTGTTTTAATTTTCACATAGGTTATACAATATTTTGAAGACAAACATGCATTCACGAACTGCGCTACAAGTTTAATTCTACTACACTTATGTTTGTAAGGCTAATTTTGATTGGATTGCTTCGAAATTTTCAGGTGGTAAAATTCATGGTTTACTGTCAAAACCAATAGCAATGTAATTGCGCAGACGCACACCAAATTTCCTGTAATTTTAAAATTGATTTAAACCTTCTTTTTCGATTTTGCACTAGAATAGAGATAACCAAACTGTATTTTAGGATCTTCAGGGGTAAATCTAAAATTTTACTGTTGCAAACGTCTGTTTTCCATCTTTGCTAACATATCGCCGGAAAACTCTTATTGTGACAGTAAAATGTATGATTTACCCCCTCAGTTCCTAAAATACAGTACAGTTATCTCTTAAATGCTTTCATCCCTGTACTCATTATTTAAGTAAAATCATCTTGTATGCTCCATCTCATAAAGTGATTTGATTTTTTTCATGCAATAAAAGACTTAATTCTTGGAAAGAAATAATAATGGACCAATTTTTGGTGCTTCATGTATAGAGGGGTTTGGCAATAACTTAGGAGGTTAGCTCATGTTTTGGGATTTCTGTCAGATTTTCGGAATCCTTGGGTTTTATCTATTTAAAAGCATTATAATTTTTTGCCCATTGACCCCCTTATTTTTTTCCATATCTTTATTTTATACATATTTGTGAGCATTCTGTAAAAAAATCCATTGAATTCTTTTTATTCTGTCACATTCATTCATGATCAAACAGATATTGCTAATGTTAATCCTATGAAAACTCAGAGAAGTTCGGTTCCGGCCAAATTTTAAATCACTTAAATCTCAAAAATGAGACCATCAACCTATCAATTTTTTTTCACTTATATTACTTCTATTTTAATTTTCTAACAAAAAATCATGTTTATTAGAAATCCTATTTATTTTCAAATGGAGTAGCGAAGCCTCTTAAGGGAGCATATCGAATACTAAAAGTTAATGGCAAATGAGAAAAAAGACTCTCAAAAAATGAGATGGCAAATATATCGAGGATGTATTTACTATACATACAGCGATATACAGGGATCCAAGCATTCCATAGCAACATGTGATATTGACAAATATTGATGTTCCGATCAGTATTTTGTCTTAAGTACATTTCCTCAATATTCTTTTATTCTGTCACATCAATATAATTGTCCATTAAAAGTCATTTCATTTAAACATTGGAATCTTTTAATCAATTTTCGGATATGCCCGACAATGAAAGGCACTAGGTAGTACTCCATATTTAATTACATTAGCTGTTAACAGCCTTTAATTGTAAAAAGAAATCAATGCAATTATAAAGTTGACACCTGGGTAGCTATATCCTTCACATCTCTATACAGATTGTTGTTTTGTTTTGTCAGACAACTGTTGCAGAACTTTTACCATTTAATAAAAAAAAATGTGATACTTGAACCGGTACTTGAATCAATCATTGACCAATTTCTCTGAAAATGTTGGATAAAAAAACATGACTGGGGATAAGCTGAAGTTCACTGACATAATTTTTTGCGTGTTTTAATTGCTATTTACTTCCACAGAAAATCATTAAATGACTATAAACCGTTTCTTTGCAAAGTATGGTGATTTTATATGATTATTTTTCTACTGTATTAACTTGTAAACATTTTGGTTCGAAATGCATAAATGTATGAAAGCTAAAATATATCAGATATCTTATTGCAAGAATTGTTTGCCGTATACAGTTATTTCATCAGTGTTCTAAAATAGGACCTGTCAGTTTAAGTCAATTTCAAATTCCAGACATACTGTATGTAAATAATACCCAAAATTATTATTTACAAAAATACAGTCAGTTTTTGTTGGCTCTTAACACACAAGGGAATGTCGAAAACAGTTCGTGCCAAAGGGTGTTCGAGATGTCGAGGTCGAACTATGTTGAAACTTGAACAAAGGGACGGCAAAAAGGGTTAGATGCATCCATGTTGTCGGGTTTATGGTATGGCTAAGTTGTACAACGAAAGTCTGTTACATAGTTCGACCATTTTAATAAACATCTAGTTCGACTTCCGTCCAAGTCGACGTCATTGACAGTACGATGTCGACAATAGGCAATACAACTCCATACAAACATATAGGACGTTGTCCTGCGACATGGGGTTTGAGTTATTGCAGTTGGATCAATCGAAGTTCTACTGTATATTAAGGAAGTACGGGAGTTTAAAATTGCGCATCATTCTTGCGCATGTGACTTAAAATGGAATTCACTATGAGAACGTTGCCGAAACCATTTTCAATGTCTTTTAAAAGGTATATTTGATGAAATATGCCACTTTTATTAAGTAACAACGCAAAATATTGAATCTTTCAGCTTACTCCTGTTCCATTAAGGGGAGATCATTTGTATAGAGATAATAGGAAAAAAATGAGTTTTTGCGATTTATTAAAAAATAAGTTCGGTGACCCCCAATTTTTTTTCATGGAAATTGAAGGACAGTGTATAAGCTATTAATTTACCAAATTAAAAAAATTCTATCTGATGTAATTAAAATAATTTAAAATTTTGTTAAAATTCGCTAGTTATCCCTATTATTTCAACCAAAATAGCAGATTTTTCAATTTCATATTTCATTGTTATATGGCCAGTGACCCCTTATTTTTATTTTATTTTTTGTATGCTTTAATAACAAAGTGTAAATCATGAAAAAATCAGAAAACTCTATCTGACAGAATTTTAGACCCCTGTACCACCTTAAATTTTCAATACAAATAAAGAACATAATAATTGTTAGACGTCATGATGTGACAGGAAACTTGAAGTATAACTTTTTATTGTGTGAATTCTGAGTGTCACATGACTATAGCCTTACAGACCTCATTTACCATTCCAGAAAGTTTTGTTGGTTAAGGGAGTATGAGCATCAGATTTCAGAAGCATTTGATATTCTTGGGTTTTATCCATTCAAACATGGTTAAATATTTTTGGAAATGTTTCATATTTTCTTGGTCATAGGTCACTTTAAAATGCATATAATAGGCAATGTGTAAAATTTTATGAACTTCCAATTATTTTCAAATGTACAGCTAATGGAAATTGAAGGGAACTGTTTCCTGCCAAAATCTTGATGTCATATATCTCAAAAATTCTTACATGGATCTTCAAAATTTTTTGCTCATGTTCTTCTGTTAGCAAAGTTCTTCAAAACAAAAAGTCAGCATTTTAATTCTAATTATAAATTTTTGACACTCGTACTCCCTGTATTACAATTTTTCATTATTAACAATCATTTTTCAACAAAATGTTGTATTATTTATGCCTTTTACTTAATATGGGGATATTTTTGGCATACACTTTACTAAGGCATATTAGTATCTTAGTTTGTATATGGGCCCATTTCACTCCTAAGATGCTAAGGCTTTCAGTACCAGGACATTTATGTCCATTGACAAGATTTTCACTTGATGACCTAACACCTACCAGTGTTTGTGCTTGTTTCCCTCATACAGATGTAAGATAGAAAAAAGAAGGGAAACGGGGAATGTGTCAAAGAGACAACAACCCAAAGGGGAGTAATAACAAAAGGGCACACATCCTTGAAAACTGGAAAAACCCTTGAATTTCATTTTGAACTTCAAGGGCCTTAAAAAGAATTTGCATTTAAAGATATTTGTAATATCCTTGAAAAACCCTGGAATTTGAGACTAAGTTAATATCCATTGGCGTATGTAATCATTTCTGGATAATATTTATCGCAGCCGAGAAATTTTTCAATGATTTTGGTCCTTGAAAATGACTAGAATATCCTTGAAAAGTCCTGGAAAAATCCTTGAATTTGGAGACACCAAAATTATGGCAACCCTGAGCATAAGATTAGAAATTTTCAAGGGGCAATTATTCTTTCTTGTTTACAGAGAATTACAGTCTTTGGTTTATGCATGATAATTGTAATGTCATGCACATGCTAAAAAACAATGTGAAAGAGGATTTGAAGCCCTTCTGTTGGTTTTATGGTACATGTATGCTTTCAGTTGTCTCACAGACCTATGGCGGGTTTCCTGGCTCAATAACGTATTATATTTGCAATTCTTCAATGAACATACCAATATTCCTCAAGTAACACCTATAACAACTCCTTCAAAACTCCTATCTTTTCTTTGTCAATCAACCAATCAAGATTCTATAGAATTCCTTTGTATACCAATTTGTCATTACTGGAGTATCAAGGTAAACCCCTTCAGGCAGTACAAATTGGTATACAATAGAATTTCTATAGAATCTTGATTGGTTGATTGGCAAATAAAAGACAGGAGTTTAGAAGGACTTGTTATATGTGTTACTTTAGGAATATTGGTATGTTCATTGAAGAATTGCAAATATAATACGTTAAAGAGCCAGGAAACCCGCCATAAAATGTTGGTAGTCCATCTGTATTTTGTGGCAATATTAGGTGTTTACATGAAAAAAAGTTTGAAGTGTTTTTTCTTATTTGATAAAAGTAGTTTTGGATCACCAAGTGCGCAATTCTTTCGATTAAAGGTTGTTGTGTCAAGATTCACCTTTTATCTCCTTCTATTATCTCCCTTAATTTTCAATTGATTGTTAACTGCTCCCTAAAGGATAATTAAATTTACCTGTCCCTTTAAGTTGTCATGGCGATAATGTATACCAAAGTAAGATTATATCTCCTCTAAGTAAATGACTACTTAATAATTAACATCAAATATTTCTGAAGGCTAAAACATAAAAAATTCATTCCGTAAATTTACGTACATGCCTGTATTGGCTGTAGAAATTAAGCTTAATTGGTTGGTGTTTCTCTCTAAGATAAATGATGAATAATTTAGTATTGTTTTATTCATAAATACATTCAACCATAAATGTTATTGCTAAGATTTTGCGTGGATAGTGCCTCACACCGACTGTTTGAAGACGGTTTTGTTTTGGTTACACATTTTTTATACTTCTTTGTAATATGGTGGCAGACGATTAAAAAGAATCTTTGGTGATTTCTTATAAATTGGATTTAGGATTTGTTAGGATTTAAAATTTTCATTTAAAAAGGTAATTTATTTGTATGAGATTTTCTGTAATATTTTTGTTTCAATCAGTTTAAAAAGTACAGTTTGACAAATTAATGTTTAAGTCCCTCTTACATAATTTAAGCAATGGGTAATTTACTAGTGCAAAAATATATAGATCTTAAAAAAAGCAAAAAAGTCTGAAATGATGTCTGTCAATGATATATTGTTGCAATTCCGATGTTACTTTTGAATTAAATGTGCTGCTACGACTAAAAATTGTCCACAAATTATCATAATTTTAATTTTTAGAAAATATTGTAATCTGATTGCATCAAAATTTGACATTATTATATAAATGGCAAAGAAAGGTTCAAAAACTTCTATTTGGTCAATTCAACTATTAATTTCTTCGCCTTTTGGGTATTTAAATGCTGACTCATTGATATGCGATAATTTGTGTTCCTTAATAACTTTGTTTCCAATATTAAATTTTATAATTTTGAATAGGTTTATAAATTTGGTTATTTACAAGGTCATAACACTATTTGTATTTATATTCGGTATATATTTGATAAAGTGGAACATGTGTATTGGTTTATGTAGGTAAAAACACAAATTGATTTGGATAAGATTATAACTTTTTGACACTATAAAGATTAATCATATTTGATAGATGTCAAAAATATTTGATCTTAAGAAAAATATGTCCCTTACATCAATAATTGGTGATAAAGTTGGTCAGTCAACATGGGCCTTTCTCTGAATTGTAAAGTTGTTCAGTAATGATTCTTTAAAACATATGTTATTTTGATTTTTAATAGTTGTTTATTTATATGGAGGGGAAGTCTACTGCTCCCCAGCCCACTGAAAAAAAATGTATTCCAATTATTTTTGTTTGCAATAAAGATAAAGATTTTTTGAAATGTAATATTTTATTGTTCAGCCAATGTAGGTAAAAAGAAACAAAAAAACAAAATATTTCATCAATTATATTAGTGTTTGGTGATTTTCACAGACTGGGATGATTTGTATATCTTGTATGCCTTCAGTGTGCTTCATGACTGCCACTACATAACAGCTGAAAAACTGTTGAAACTGGTATTATCCCCTTCACATGGAATCAGTTACAATGGTTAAAACTAAACGATATAGACAATTTTCAAATTTTGATGTACAGTTACAGTCAAACTTTGATTTCTTGAACACCCAAGGGACCAATGAAAACAGTTCGAGTTAAGGGGTGTTCGAGTTATCAAACTGTTTAAACTTGAACAAAGAAAAAGAGTTCCAGACATCCATGGTGTTCAAGCTATTGTAGTTTGAGCCATCGAAGTTCTACTGTAGTTTGAAATAACTAATACTGCACAGAGCAGGACATGCTTACCCTTCCGGAGCACCTGATGTCACTCTTGTTAATTGAGAGTTCACACTGTTAGTGCTTTAGTTTTTTGTGTTGTATATGTAATGTTCGTGTGTTTTGTGGGCATGTGGTGTCTTTGGTCTTCCGTCTTTTG
>MJUU01042143.1:38183-48869 GCA_002080025.1 Modiolus philippinarum | reverse complement strand
TCAGTTGTAGCAAAAGTATCTATAATGTATGGTAATGATCGAAACTGGAAATAGACCATACCCCTTTAAACTGACCAACTTCTTTGGTCCCAATAGAGGGTTATCAGAGGTTTGTTGGTATAAGTTTTGGTTTTATGTTCCCTTGACTATTTAGTACAAAAATTCTATAATACTGACAATAGACATAATTTATCATATATAAGATCTGTAATACGTGCATATTGTAAATATATAGGATCATTTTTAAACTCTTTTCATGACTTACTGCCAAAAAATCCATAGTTAAAAACAAATTCATATGAAGCTTATGAAAGTTGCAACACTTATACGGATTATAAAGTGTTTAATATTACTTGAATGAGCTTACTTGAATGAGCTCCAAATTTTTATATGTTGTTCCCAGTTGATAATAAAATGTTAAGATTTGCATATTGCAGTTTATGATATAATAATTACTAAACACATAAATGAAACAACTTGTTATTCCCTCGCCCAACGAACTTGGGGAGGGGATATAGCGTTTCGCCCGTTCGTCCGTTCATCTGTTAGTCCGTTCGTCGGTTTGTCCGTCCGGTCAAACTTAAGACCATATATCTTTTGAATAACAAGTCGTAGATGGACAATGTTTTGTCCATGGATGCATCTTGAAGAGAACTTGAGGTTGATATATAGAATAGGTGGATTTGACCTACATTTCATGCATGAGTGACTCAGGTTAAAGTTTTTGTAAGAGTCCAGATCTGGGATACTACAACTTGTAGAGGAATAATATTTGTATGTAGATGCGTCTTGGAAAGTAACGAAGCTCCAGGTAAAAATTAGGTCACTTTGACCTACCTTTCATGCATGATTGACTTAGGTTAAAGTTTTTGTAAGAGTCCAGATCTGGGATACTACAACTTGTAGAGGAATGATATTTTATATGTAGATGCATCTTATAAAGTTAAGAAGCTCCAGATAAACATTAGGTCACTTTGACCTACATTTCATGCATGAATGACTTAGGTTAAAGTTTTTGTAAGAGTCCAGATCTGGGATACTACAATTCATATGGAATAATATTTTGTATGTAGAGGTGTCTTGTAAAGTTAGGAAGCTCCAGATGAAAATTGAGTCACTTTGACCTAAATTTCATGCATGAGTGACTTAGGTTAAAGTTTGTGTTACAGCTTGGATTTTAGATACTACAACTCGTAGAAGAATAATATTTTGTATGTAGATGCATCTTGTAAAGTTACAAAGCTCCAGATAAAAATGAGGTCAGTTTGACTTACATTTCGTGAATGAGTGACTTGACTTAGGGTGAAGTTTGTGTTACAGTCTAGATTTTAGATACTACAGCTTGCAGAAGATTAATCTTTCATCAGTAGATGCATATGCTTTAGGTATGAGGCTCCTGATTGAGATAAGGTCACTACATTTCTTGCATGACTGGCTCAGACTTAAGTAACAAGCCAGATCTTGAATGGTACAACTTCCTTGAGTGCTTCTAATACTAGACAAACATTCAATAAATGGGCTAGGGGATTAGCTGTCGTTTCCGACTGCCCCTTCTCTTGTTGAAGTTGAATAGAGTTTATTTAGTGTACTGTTCTTTCAATTGTGAAAACAGAAAAAAAAATTGTCTTTCAAACGTAATGATCCTGTGTGAAATAAATACAGTTGTGACTTAAGGTCCGCTTGAACTTGAACATTAAAATGGAATACTCGGATATTTTTATTCTGAAAAAAAACTGAGTACCTATGTAATACAGCTAACTTCAAACACCATGGATGTCTGGAACCCTTTTTCTGGTCCCTTTGTTCAAGTTTAAACAAAGTATGACTCCAGTAGCTTGAACACCCCTCTATCTCATACTGTTTTCATCTGTCCCATTGGTGTTCAAGTCATTGAAGTACAACTGTAGTCTCCTTTTTAGCTCACCTGGCTATGCCAGGGTGAGCTTTTGCCATCACTTGGCATCCGTCGTCCGTCCGTCAATCTGTCTGTCGTTAGCTCACTTTCAAAAATTTTCTCCTCTGAAACCACTGAGCCAAATGCAATCAAACTTCAACTGAATCATCACCAGGGTATCTAGTTTCAAATTTGTAATTTTTTATGTGCTAGGTCAAATAACATGGCTGCCGTTACAAAAAATAGAACATAGGGGTAAATTGCAGTTTTTGGCAAATAACTTTTACAAATATCAAAAATCTGACAGAAGTAATAATGATCAACATGACAAGATCTACCCACCCTGAAATTTTGAAAAAAATTTGATGACCCATCTTAGAGTTATTGCCCTTTTTCCGTAAAATTTTCAAAATTTTGGTGTTTTTTTATTTTTTATTAAAAAAACTATAACAGATTGAGGGTAAGTTTATATTGCAAAAATGTTCAACATGTCATGATCTACTTACATGGAAATTTTGATGGAAATCCAACTACCCATATACAAGTTATGGCTCTTTATTGGTCAAATTTTTCGTGATTTTATACTTTTTGTCCTATACACCAAAAACGCTTTGAGATAGAGGTCAAGTTTGAATTGCAAAAATGTTCAGCATGTCAAGGACTATATTTTATTGAACTTGGTCAAGTTATCTGACCTCTTCCAAGATGGCCGCCAGCAGGGAGGATAGTTTAACATTTGACGCTATGGGAAAACATTTTCTAAGATCGCATTCTTAAAAAAAGGCCAATTGGAAGCAACCTGGTCACAATAGTCTGTAGTTGGCTCCCTTTCAAATGTTTCTGTCAAGTCCTCATCTCATCCAAGATGGCCGCCAGTAGGGAACATAGTTTAACATTGGACCCTATGGGAAAGCATTCAAAGATCTTCTCTGAAACAACAATGCCAATTTTATCCAAACTTGGTCACAATAGTCCTTGGTTGGTCCCCTTCAAAAAATATGTCTTGCAAGTTTGCACATCATCCAAGAAGGCTGCCAGCAGGGAACTTAGTTTAACATTGTACCCTATAGGAAAACACATTCAAAGATTTTTTCCTCTGAAACTACTTGGCCAATTTGAACAAAACTTGGATACAATAGTCCTTAGTTGGCCCTCTTTGAAAAAAACAAATGTGGCAAGTCTGCATCCTATCCAAGATGGCCCCAGCGGGGAACATAGTTTAACATTGGCCCCTATGGGAAAGCATTCATTGATTTTCTCCTCTTAAACAACAAATCCAATTGGTTCCAAACTTGTTCACAATTTTTCACGGGTAATCCCTTTTAGAAAATTGTCCATCAAGTCTTCACCTCATTCTAGATGGGAACTAAGTTTAACATTTCACCATATGGGAAAACATGTGCAAAGATCTTCTCCTCTGAAACTACTAGGCCAATTGAAACCAAACTTAGTCATAATTGTCCTTGGATGGTACCCTTGAAAGTTTTTGATTTTTTTGTTCTTTTCTGAGTTGGCCTCCTTCAAAAATGTTTGCCATCATGATATAGTTCAACTTTGTAGCAAATACCATCAAGGTCTATAAACATACTCGAAAATGATACCCTTTATTATTCAGGTTAATTGGACTGTCTATGTTAGCCAAGGCCCAGGTGAGTGATACAGGCTCTTGAGAGCCTCTTGTTTTTCCTGAATTAATTTTATTTTTAAGTCATAATGTTTATAAAGGTTCAAGATGTAGAACATGTTTTTTGTTAAAGTAAGCATGAAATTCATAACCCATGACAGATAAATGGGGGCCTTTAAATCCATCTCAAAATTGTCTATAATGTACCTGGAATTGCATTTAAAAAAAACATGGTGTTTATAACCAAAATTTGAATGCTACACTCCCCAAACATTATTTTGGAGAGAAGTGTTTTCAAATTGCAAATTATACCATGAGTTCTCATAAGTGAGAAGAGTCATATATCAGGGAAGAACATTCACAATATTGGCAAAGTGGCCACAAAATTCAGTAGCCCAAACAATGACTAGCCCAGTACTACATTGTCAATCAAAATTTTAGGACATTTCAGCAGCAACCTGGGCTACATGCTTGTTAGTTTTTAGTAGCCCAGGTCAAATTTAGGGGCCTTGGGCAACTGGGCCCCCTGTATATTTAACAGTTTTATAGGACATTATGCTATAATATCATTTCCAGTACCCCAAGTCGTATATTTCAGTAACTTTTGACATTAACTTTTGGTGGACAAAAAGATAATTTACATAAAACTCTAGTTGTAAGCCTCAGATAACTGCTTAAGTTTCGAATAATATGTCCAAGGTGATCTTTTCATCCGCAGCAGTTTTTATACGCCCTCTTAAAGACGGAACTATTATGGTATACCCTCCGTCCTTCTGTCCGTCCGTTAACTTTTTGGTTTCCAGAGTTTTTTTTCTGTAACTGCTTGCCATATTGATTTGATATTTGGTATATGAGTATATTTAGGTGAGATACAGATCAAGTTTGAACTTGGTTCAGGTCGGTTAATTTTTGCAGAGTTATGGCCCTTGGAAAAGTAAAGGTTTCAGGAGTTTTTTTCTGTAACTGCTTCACATATTGATTTGATATTTGGTATATGAGTATATCTAGGTGTGATACAGATCAAATTCGAATTTGGTTTTGGTCAGTTGATTTTGAACAGAGATATGGGCCTTTGACTTAATGAAATTTGAAAAATATAGGTTTCCTGAGTTTTTTGTGTAACCGCTTGACATATTGATTTGATATTTGATATATACATGTGTGTATCTAGTAGTGAATCTACAGATACAGATTTAGTTTGGTCCTGATTGGTTGATTTTGTACGGAGTCACAGCCCTTGGACTGAGTAAATTTTTGAAAAACATCAGTTTCTCCACCTTTTCTTTACAATTCGTGAACATGTTGATTTGATATATGGTATATGATTTTTAACGGGGTTTTTCCCGTTGGGAAATCCGGTTATTGAAATGCTGATGTACGATGGTCAGGCGGGCTGGCGGGCGGCTGGGAGATCTTGAAAGCACAACTCCTCTGTAACCCTTCAACAGAATTTCATGAAACTTTGTATGTAGCAAGGACATGATATTTAGATGTGCATATTGTTGGGGATTTTTCATTGTACAATTTTTCCAGGAGTTATGCTCCTTTGAACTTAGAAATATTTAAATGTTTTGACCATATGCTTGTAAGCGCAACTCCTCTGTAACAGTTCAACAAAATTTCATGAAACTTTGTGTGTAACAAGGACATCATATGTAGATGTGCATATTTTTGGGTATTTTTCATCGTTCAATTTTTCCAGGAGTTATGCCCCTTTAAAACTTAGAAATTTATAGGTGTTTTGACCATATGCTTGTAAGCCCAACTCCTCTGTAACCTTTATATAAATGGAATTTCATGAAACTTTGTATGTAGCAAGGACATCAGATGTGCATATTGATGGAGATTTTTCATCATGAAATTTTTCCAGGAGTTATGCCCCTTTGAACTTAGAAATTATAGGGTGTTTTGACCATATGCTTGTAAGCACAACTCCTTTTAACCATTCAGCAGAATTTCATGAAACTTTGTATGTAGCAAGGACATCATATGTAGATGTGCATATTATTGGAGATTTTTCATCTTACAATTTTTCCAGGAGTTAGACCCCTTTGAACTTAGAAATATATAGGTGTTTTGCCTTTTGTTTGACTTTTAAGTATAGTAACTTTTCAGTGATTTTTTAGAGTGAAGTTATACACTGCACATAATGAGAGGAGGTATAAGTTAAACAACTTATATGGTTACATCTTGGTAAGGCACTTATTCTGTTTGAATTTTTCTTTTTGTGGTCCAACAATGCCGTAAAGGTCGAGTTGTCTGTGAACGGGCATGTCATGCGCTCTTGGTGCAGCAGTTTATTCTGTTCTTTTTAATTTCCACTTATAAATTCTTCTGCCACTAAGTATCAGATCGTCCATGGTTCTTATATAATTATGCCAGTTTATCTTCAACCGATGTAGAAATTCTTTTGCCAGGCTATCAATTAGTTTAGTTTGCCAGTTTTTTATTCCTTCTGTCAGTGTGTGAATTAATTCTTTTGCCATTTTATTAGCTAATAAGATCTTTTGCCAGTTTACTAGTTCTTCTGCGTGTGTGTGAGTTCTTTGCCAGTTGCTAAGTCCTTCCATCAGTGTGTAAGTTCTGTTGCCAGTTTATAAGTTCACCAATTGATCATTTCTCTACCAATATAAATTAGAATTTGTCTTTTATTTGTACTCATGAAAAGACACTTTATGATTTCGATTTTTCAAACATTTTCAAAATTTTCCAAGAGATATAAATGCTTGCAGACCTGTACAATTTATTTGGAAACTAAATACTTTGTTAACATTTTGTTAATTCTAAACATCAGATTACAAGAGCTAACTTTTCACAGGAATTAGAACCATTCTGAATATGGGGCTGTACCCTAAGGTAATGGTTACTCTAGTGCTAGAAATTGCACTGAAATTGAGGAAAATTTGTTTTTATGCCCCCGCTGTAATAGACAACAAGGGCATTAAGTTTTACCCTTGTTTGTATGTACGTCTGAAAATTTTCGTGAAGGATTTCTCTGCTTGTGCAGTAATGATTTGATATTCAGTCTGAAGCTTTGATATGATGAGTAGTACCATGTCTCCCCTTTTCAAATCTGTCACTTATCTGCTTCCTGTTTGCCGATATATATCTGGCGAGGGTACTTTCTTTTATTTGAATACTAATTTAACCAAACTTTGTCAACTGTTGTTTTTTTCCCCCATATATAGTTATGTCCCTTGATTACAAAGTGTCTTCATTTGACATTTAGCTGGGGCATCTGTGTCCCATTGACACCTGCTTCCATAGCAAACTACCTATATAGTATCTAAGTAGTGGCTATGGTATATCACCCGGACAGGTCAGATATTTAAATGTAGATAAGGGTATTAAGAAAGTAAACAGTTCTTTTTAACAACTTGTTGTCTGAGTGATACTTTGTCTGTGTTTGATTAACTTATAGACAGCCAATACACATCTTTGAATAACCATGGATGTGGCTGAATACCATATAAACACTTAGAATAGTGGACAAATATGTACTTGTGGTGTGATTAGCGAGTCTTAACAACCCCCAAATATTGACAGTATTTCACTTAATTTTAATGTAAATTTGAACAGGAGTTGGTAAGGATACACAACCAGGGTATACAGAACTTCAGAAGTTTTGTAAAATGAAAATCCCATATCATTGGAATCTGATTTTTAACATGGATAAGGAATAATATAGGACAATCGAAAACTTAGACGGTCCCGATAGTTATACTCATTGAGAGTCTAATGTTAAATCAGTTCATGTACAGGAGAACTTTATTGTCTCGAACTGTAAAAGCTCGAATGCCATGGATATCTCGAACCCATTTTCTGGTCCCTTAGTCCAAGTTTGAACATATTTCAACCCCAATAACATGAACACCGCTGTAGTTGGAACTGTTTTCATTGGTCCTTTGGGTGTTTGAGCTGTCAAAGTTTGACTGTATTTCAAATTCCTATCAGAACACAAGACTTAAGATATTAAATCAAAAGATTTATTGCGGTATGATACTTTTATGAAAAGGAATATTAAATACAAAGGGGATTACTCTTTTAATGAAAAAAACAAAAAACAAAATGTTTTCAAGGTTTACATTTTTTTAGTTTCTTATGTTGTTCAATACTTTTAAGGGTTTTCTATTTTTCTGTGTGATCTGATGGGTTATAGTTAAGGGACTTTGTCCTTTTATGACGCACTGAAGGGTTGGGTGGGGGGATTCTGTGATTGAAGCCCCCCCCCCCCCTTTTAAGGAAAATTAAAATTTAGGCATATCGTCCCAAAAATATTGTAGAACCCTTTTTTGAACTCTTCTTACAGAAAGCATGGAAATACTTTTGTTTAATTCCAACACATCTCTCAGATAAACATAAAATGTTTATATAAAATATGGTCTGATGATACAGGTTTTACTGTACTCTTTGTCATCAACATATATAGTTATTGGCCCTGATGTGATTGCGTAACTTTGTACATTAAATATTAAAATTTCAATTTGTACCTGGCTACAATAAATCATTAATTCCTTTGAAAATTCTTCTGTTAACTTACTTTCTTCAAATTAACCAAGATATTTATTGTTCTTTTTTTTGAAACCATTGCATGTAAACCAATTTTGTAATTAGCAGATCAACGTAATGTTTTTAAGGGTGTTTATTATATATTTTATTATCACAAAGTGAATTTTTTATTTGAGGAGTTAGTAGATCCAAAATTTTTTGGCAGTAAAATTTTACATTTACCTGAAAAATCTTAAAAGGACCAGATATTTATTTCCGTTTTAATGCAAAGCACCAAAAAATTATTTATATATTTTTTTTTTTTTCACATCACTAGGTATCCAGTTATCTGTACCTAAATCTTGTTGTTTGTTCATAAACCATTGGTTTTTAGTCCCTTAAAATTCCCTTCCCTTATGCGTTGGAATATGACAATGCTATGAACTCCAAGTCCATTCCAATTCAATCCCTGAAAACATTATACTGTTGTCATAAGGCCAATCCAGAGGGAGTTAGGAGGATTTGAATCTCTCTCCCCTCCCATTTTCTGGATTTTTTTTTAACTTCATGCAGGATTAAGGCAAAAATTGACAAAAAGTGCCAAAAAGATAGTCCAAAATCCCTGCTTTTTCCAAGGCTGAATCCATGGAGCATTTTTTGATCTTTTCAAATTTCGCACTATTTAATAAACCTTATGTAATTTTTCCATAGAATATAAATCATAATATCAAAAACACATGTCGACCACATGGTGTTTAATTTGAATTGTATTTAATTATTAATCGTACTAATTATTTTTTTATATTTAATTTTTTTAAGATCATATCAGTATATTTGTACCCTGTTTGTCATAAAGATAAAATTATATCAAGAATGTATTGTATATTCTGCAGTCAAAAATTAAGATTAGATTTATTATATTGTGACATATATAAATATTACAAATTTGTTTTCATTTGCAACTATTTAAATTTGAATTACAATAAATCATAAATTATGTCAAATTAATCCCCTGATTAAATTACCACAACTAATTAACTCCCACAATGCTCCTCTAAATATACCTCCAACACAAAAGATTTCCTCCCCATTGATGTCTGATAGTAAATCCTTTTAAGTACTTTAAAGACTTGCATAAACTTGTATATTATATGTCAACTACATATATATATATATATATACCCGTTGTATCATAACATGTACTATTGACTACGGTTACCATCCATTTAAAATTTCAACCTCAAAAAGGTATTTATTTTGGGATTTAGTTACACATTTTGGACATTTTAAAGATTTAAATTCACATTTGTAGCATTAATTTTTTGGATATTATTAAACACTTGTGTAGAATTTTGTGGGATTTTCTGTGCACTTCAGAATTTTGACGAGTACTTTGTACACCAACTTAAGATTCTTCACGATCTACGAACACACCACTTGGACGGAATTCTAGGTAAAATCTTTAAATTGTTTTTAATTTAGGTGCCAATATGATATTAGTACAAGTTCATTACAGCTTTCTCTTAATCCACTAAAAAAATTGATTCAGTTATTTAAGCAAGGTGAAAAATAATTTCTAAGTAGATTTTTTTCAGATTGTTATTCATATATTTGTTTAAGTCTTGGTCTAAATAACAAGCATGCTTGGGAAATTTCATAATTAAACAAATGAAATTTTAATACTTTCATATTTACATTGGATTTCAATTAATTTTTTTTCCATAAGTGTGTCTATTTTTAAAGATTTTATAAATTTTATTTGTTTGGCCATAGATGTTTTTATTAAATCGCAAAATTCTTAAATATCAATTGCCATGAGACACTCAACCTATTTCAAGTGTCCTGAATAACTGTTGTGGGGGTGTTATTTAAGTTCAGACAGTTTTTTCTGTTGCTGTAGGTTTAATTCCAAAGCAAACAATATTGGCACTCTAATTAAAATCATTTTATAGCACAATTTTATTGGCATGGCTTAGTCACAGTGTTTAGCTGGTATATAGATTATTACTTAACTTTAGCTTCTAGTGTAGAAGCATTGTATTCATTTATAAAATGTTTGGCTGTTAGTCTACTTATTATTAAAAAATTTCAAATTTCACGGCATCAATTATAGGGAATTTGAAGGTCTCAAATTGAGTATGTGGTGGGAGGACTGAATGGTCATTTGTGACCATCAAATCTGTATTGATGTCCCAATAAATTCAAATATTATACAATTATATATATTCCATGACCATGGTAACTCACTCACTCACTACAAATAGTCATCAATAATTATATATATTTATATCAATCCTTCACATATATGATATCAAATGGTTAAGAACAACACAAAACAGTCACCAAATAGCCCTCAGCAAAGAATGCATGCATTCATATAAGTTCCTGACAAACAGAATGAAATCACAAACTCGTATGACAAAGTTGAAATCTATTATTAGCGAGGGAGAGTTTATTGTGTAAGATGTTAATGCAAAGCAAGCAGAATCCAAAGCTTTTTATGCCAAATTTTATAATATACCTGTTAGCTTGATGACTTGCTAAGATTCCGACCAGTTTTAATGCAAAAATGAAGGTTACATTATATTCGGTGGTAATAGAATGGCCTTTTTGTCCTGGGTCTGCAGTATATTAGGTTATCTGGTATGAATGCCATCAGCTTACAGCTGTTTGTGATAAG
>MJUU01042143.1:27289-38143 GCA_002080025.1 Modiolus philippinarum | reverse complement strand
CAAGACCTGACCTCTGCCATTAAACTGATATAGAATAAATATAACTGAAATTGGAGTTAAATGGCATCTAATCAATCAGTTCATTGCAAAAGATGGATGCATGATCCAGCGTCTCTGTCCAACTGTAAAATCCAAAAAAAATTTATTGACTTGCTTGCATTGTGATATACATAGAGCTTTAGATGGAATGGCTTATTTAAATATTTACTTTCTTTATAATCAAATAAAATATATTGATAAAAGAATGGTTAGAAATTAGTTTTTAGTACTTGTTGGCGGCAGGCGATAATATCCCTGTAATTGGGGGTGTTTTCTTTCACTGTTGCCAATACGGTAAAGTCGCCATTCTTTGTAGTTAATTAACAAAGATTTGTTAGCTCACCTTTAATTAGTTTTTTGTATAGTTTACCGTCGTTATCTTTATACTATGTGGTTTTATTTACTTGTTATATTTAGTGTATTGATAAGAGACAATAGATTGTGTATTGCAATAAACAAATTTAAATTGAAGAATGTGCAAAATTTTATGTTCGACTCAAATACGGTTTTCAATAAAACATGTTAACAAAAATGTAATGGATAATTCTTTATGTAGGTTTACGATTTGTGTATTCAAAATGACATGATCTTCAATCGATAAGCAATGGCCCATTCAGTGTATATCTTCTCTGAGGGGAAACTTATATTTAAACCTTTTATATTTTTTAAAAAGTTCAGTTAAATATTTATAGCTTAAATCTCATAACTGCCCTAGTAAGTGAAACATTTTAAATATTCTTAACTTAAAAGTAAAATTGTTGTACTTAGTCTTTTATGGTAAATTATGACTTTTCGTGTAGATCCTCCTCATTAGCTTTTGATTACATGATTATTTGAGTGTTTTATTATATGTGATTACTTGATAAAAGATGGCAATTTTAACTTATTATTTAATGCTCACACCATTTTTATACACCGCCACACAAGCTGGGTGGGTGAAAGCAGGAAGCAAGATTTCCCATTTTTTCAGAAAGTGAAATAGGATGGTCACAGAAAAGTGCCTGTGAAACGGGAAAGTGTGTCAATCTTGAAGTGGGAATGCTGATTAATTCCTGTGAAACGGGAAAAGGGAGGATAAGTGTTTATTTTAGTCCTTTTAAAATATTTTCTTGCCAATGAAAAAGAAAAATTAGAAATAATTGGCAGGTTCTTTGGAAAGTTACCCCTATTTTTCCCTGTGTTATACCTCAGTCCTGTGTATCATACTATGTCTATGCGTCCTTTTGAACAGAATTATATACTACTCTTTCAAAACTGGGTGTGTATTAGTTGCTCACCACAAAATCGAGCCCAAACTCTCTTTCAGGTTCAACATTGCCATATCCCTTGCCAACTTTATTGTCTTTTTAAAGAAAAGCTGTTTTTTTTTTATTGATAACACCAAAATTGTTCTCTCCATGGTCAAATCCTGAAAATAATAACTCTGCAGTTATTGCACTAGGGTTATTTGAGACGGATTGGACATATGACTCATAATTAGTTTACATGTATCTTTATGTTGTCTTTAAATTTTCTTTTACAGCTACACCAAGGCATCCAACAGATCGTCCAGCTCCACCCCTTGTCTGGTCTGATTTTAGATACAAAGGTTTCCCAGACAAAGCATTTGCAGCCCCTAAAGTCCCTAAATATAAACGTGATTCGGCTGACTTCATGACTTCCAACATCAACAGAGAAGACTTTAATTTTGGAAGAGTAACACACTTTGATAAAAGTAAGTTAAATGGATTTGTTGCACATTACATGTACATGTATGTTGGGCTAGTTGAGGACGAGGGTGGTTGCAGTAAACGACCATATTTATTTTTTGTACATCACATTAGACCTGAATTATTCCATGTATATTCGTACAAAACATGCATCTTACAACGTACACAGTAATTTTGATTATTCGAGTTATTATCGTACATTGTACAAACCATTTATTTTCCGTACATCATACACTAACCCCCTCCCCTTTAGGACCCCGTTTAAATGTAATATGTTCAAGTTTCTTACATGAGGGCATATCACAGATCAAAATATCTTTCATGACTGTGAGAAATTCTGTCTTTTCTTGTGTGAAGTGCAGCAAAATGAGAGATAAAAACGACAAATTTCTTACATGAGTGAAAGATGTGCCTATCTTTGATTTTGATAAATTATGGCAGATTTCCTGGATGATTAACATATTTTATTTGCAATTCTTCAATGAACATACCAATATTCCTGTAGTAACACCTATAAAACTCCTTCTAAACTCCTGTCTTTTGTCTACTTGTCAAGCAATCAAGCTTCCATAGAATTCTATTGTATACCAATTTGTCATCACTAGAGAATCAAGGTAAACCCCTCTGGTATACAATAGAATTTTATAGAAGCTTTATTGCCTGACAAACAGAATGAAATCACAAACTCGTATGACAAAGTTGAAATCTATTATTAGCGAGGGAGAGTTTATTGTGTAAGATGTTAATGCATACACTAACCCCCTCCCCTTTAGGACCCCGTTTAAATGTAATATGTTCAAGTTTCTTACATGAGGGCATATCACAGATCAAAATATCTTTCATGACTGTGAGAAATTCTGTCTTTTCTNCAATCAAGCTTCCATAGAATTCTATTGTATACCAATTTGTCATCACTAGAGAATCAAGGTAAACCCCTCTGGTATACAATAGAATTTTATAGAAGCTTTATTGCTTGACGAGCAGACAAAAGACAGAAGTTTAGAAGGAGTTGATATAGGTGTTACTAGAGGAACATTGGTATTTTCATTGAAGAATTGCAATCATCCAGGAAATCCGCCATAAGAGGAGAGCACATGAGCTCATCTTGACTTGTTCCTTTTACCTCATAAATGACCATTTATGTAATACATTGTACATAAATTAAGTAACTCTTGATTTTTACATGTGTAAAGTTTATTTCTTTTAGACTTTAGGCAAAATTGACTAAAAAATGAAAAAAGTATCCTGGAAGCCCTTTTTTGTTGAAGGCTGGATCTGCTGGTATGATGTCATCTTTCAAAATTAACTTCATCAACAATATTGTAATTTTGTCCTTGAAAACTTTCAAGACTCATGAATTTTAAAGCACTCTTATTGATCGATTTCAAGTTGAAGATTTTTTTCAAACAAAACTTGTGAGGTCAGCCGATTGTTCTAATGATGACAACTGAAATGTTTTAAATTGATCTATTGTAAAATTAAACATCATTATAACCTCCTTTAATGTTGCTATAGATCAGTATAATGGTAAAGTGATGATCATGTTTACATTGGACTCACACTGAATTGAATTTTTTTCAATACAAATGACAAACCATGGATACGTTTTATATGATAGAAGTATGTTTTACACGAATTTAAAGTGTGAGAATACCATACGTCGATTAAAAAGATGTTGAACAATAGAATTCTAGTATTATACTGTCACAACAGCACTAGTGGGCATAATTAGGGTTTGGTTTCACTTATATAACTCAATGCTCGGTTTTACTTAACAAGGGTTGGTTTATATAATTTAATGGCTTAATGTTGTCATATTTTAAGTTAAATGTTCTTGTATTGGAATACAATGATAGGAGTTTGGCAATGGACAAAAGTATTTAGAACATAGGTTAATTTTCCTGTGTGTTTAAGTTAGATCAAGCCTTAAACTAATCTTGAACAGAATTTTCTTACTTAATGAATAAGGTATTATGTAAAATTTCTGCAGATCGAATATTGACTGTTTTTTCGCCGTTCTTAGGTTGGGTTTGACTTGAATTGTAAGGGAAAAATCTACCAGACGTAGTGCTTTTTGTTTCATTTGGTATTTTTACTGTTATATTTTTTGTAGAAAATTTGCAGTAAGCTCAGGTTAGAAAAGCAAACAAATAAAAACATGTAAATGTGTAAAAAGAAGCATGTCAATGTTGTTGTCAAACATATACTCAATGTCGGTTAATAAGACTGCTAAATTAACAGTCAACATGGCATATAAAAAAATATTATATAAAATTGTAACTACAGTCGAACTTCGATGACTCGAACACCCGAGGGACCGATGAAAACAGTTCGAGCCAAAGGGGTGCTCGAGATATCTAGTTTGAACTAGCAAAAGGATCATAAAAAGGGTTCGAGACATCTATGGTGTTCGAGTTATTGCTGTTCAAGTCATCGAAGTTCTACTGTAGGTATTTGCATGTATTTTTTTCCTCACGTTTGTTCTTCACTCAACTGATAAGATGTGTTATAGGAAAATGGATTCTTGTTTTTTTTAGAACTTCAGTCTGTTTAAGCTGAATTACTTGTGATTGAAAGTTTTGTATGATTTAGGTAGATGTTTTTGTAACAGGTTCAGAATATTTCAATATTGATACAAAGGATCATCTTGGTGTAGGCAGGTTTTAATTGTCTCAGTTGTCCTATTTAGTCATGATTTGGTTTAGAGGCAGACCTGTTTATTCATTTTCAAACAGCAATGACACCTGTCACTGCTGAAGCATGACTAAACCAGGCACCCCTTGAAACCAAACCTTTACTCAACAGGATACCTGTGGACCTGACTTAATAGGACACCTATCTGAACTAAATAGATTCTTTGTAAAACAAAACATGAGCATCTAATGTCACCATGTATGCACTTGTCAAAGTAAATCTATTCACTGAATGTATGGCTCAATATTGTATTAAGTTTTTGTTGACGTTGTTATCCGAGTTATATCTGTGTTTTATCTGTACTTAGATAATCCATCACTACAAGGAAATGGAACGATGATGAATGGTATGATAGTTTCTTCCAGCTGATATTTCACCAGTAGATTCTGCATTTTTCTGCCTTTTTTGGGAGATTTTTCTGTCAGCTATTAACCATTCACTTTCAGACTACTTGTATCTTTAAGAACACAAAATAATACTTGTATCTATATGAACACAAAATAATACATGCTGATAAGGCCTTTATAAAAAAAATCCTAAATTCTCATCCACTCCTGTCAATATTTTTTATTTTTTGGGGGGGTAGGGGATATTTGACCATTCTTCAGATTTTCAACCTTTTTTCACTAGAATTGGCTTGTTCTTCCCTTATTGTTGGATGAGAAACTAGGAATTTTTCAGTAATGGTCTAATTTAGTGCAATTTTTTATGTTATATGTATAATGTGCCAAAGAGTACATACACTTTTTTCCTTCTATGAATACTTCTCCTAGCTATCTAGGAAATTGATTTTTTTCTATGGTTATGCCAAACTTATTTGCCCTGCAGTGTTTTTCCCCACCATTGAAGACAAAATAGCATATATTAATGTGAGAAATAAAAGTATACTTAGCACTATTCTTAGAATAAGGCCACAATAAAAAAATCCTAGGTTCTTATCCCCTATAGCTCTGTTTTTTTTTGCTATAGAAAAATACTTCTTTGCTCACTTTTTCACCATATTCTTCCAATTTTATAGCATTTTTCATAATAGTTGATACCGTATAAAATTCACCTACTGAAGCATGTAGCTTTTCAAAACATAAGTTGAAAATCTAGTATTTTTTTAATGATGGCCTTAATTCAATTAATAAAAAAATATGATTTTCAACAGATAAAAAGAACAGGCCAAATACATGGAGACCAAATGAATATAAACCACATAATTTACTAAAAAGAAAATTGGAGAACATATCTAAAGATGACATTGTTAGCATCCACCCTCCAAGGAGGCATATTGCAAAATCTCTCAATGTCAATTCTGCAAAGGGAGATAATTTAAAAATATCAAAAGTAAACTCTTCAAAGGGAGAGCATACCTCTCCAGAGGTAGATAATGCACAATTTTCAAAAGTTGACTCTTCAAGGGGAGATAATGCAACATCAAAAGCAAGCACTTCCAAAGGAGATATTGTAAATCTGTCAAACAGCAACACTTCAAAAGGAGACAATACAAAAATATCCAAAAGTAGCTCTCCAAAGGGGGATATTGTCAAATTATCAAATGCCAAATCATCAAAGGGAGTTAATGCAAGATTAAGGAACTTCAAATCTTCAAAGGGAGGCACTGCCATATTACCAAACATCATTCCTTTAGAGGGAGACAATGAAAAATTGCCATATAGCCATAGTACTGAAAATGTCAGCTCGCCAGGTTTGTTGGCATGGCAACACAGTAACAAAGCAGTTGAACTACAGTTTAGCAATTTAACAGCATGAATTTCTGAATCATAGACTTAGATAATGTTTCAAATAACAAATAACTAAAAACAGCTGAAAATATTACGTTTGTTTGCGTGAGTTTGTATTTATCAAGATTTTCACATTGCACAATCATCTAATCTCTGCACATATAGGTTTTCAATGATCAAAATTACATGTAAATATACTTTCTTACAAGTATATGGGTTGACAATAGCCTGCTGTACTCACTTTCTACTAAGAGCAAATTGATTATCATGGAAGAAACAATAGATGTGACTACTGGTAAAGTAATTATCATTGAAATAAAAATCAATACAGTAATAACAGTACTGTTATGCCATAATAAGAAATATCAGATTCTCATCCCAACCCACCCCCATTTTTTACCATGGCTCAAAAAATTATATTGATTTTGGCAATTTGGTTAAATTTCTTATGGCAGATTTCCCAGATGATTAACGTATTTTATTTGCAATTCTTCAATCAACATACCAATATTCCTCCAGTAACACCTATAAAACTCCTTCTAAACTCCTGTCTTTTGTCTGCTAATTAATTACTCAACTTTCTATAGAGTTCTATTGTATACCAATTTGTCATCGCTGGAGTATCAAGGTAAACCCCTTCAGGCAGTACAAATTGGTATACAATAGAATTCTATAGAAAGTTGAGTAATTGATTAGCAGACAAAAGATAGGACTTTAGAAGGAGTTTTATAGGTGTTTCTAGAGGAATATTGGTATGTTCATTGAAGAATTGCAAATAAAATATGTTAATCATCCTGGAAATCTGCCATAAAAATGACAGCATTTTTCTGAGAATCTAGGAATTATTGTATTATGGCCTTACCTACATTTGTTGCATTTCTCAGATAGTCAAATAAGTAATGATTTTAACACTTTAAGTTGTCAAACATGTGTGATTTTCAGTACTTTTAGGTAGCATGACCTACATTTTACACATGAATGGTTTTGCTGATTTGCATAATGCATGCAGTGCTCTTAAACATGTTCTAGTACATGTAAAAAACAAATTTTGTAAACACATAATATTGATTAAAAGATGAAGTGGCTTTAATCAAGCTGTATATTGGATTAAGGTAGATAGACACTGTTGCAATGCACAATTCAATCGCCCATTCGAAAAATAAAGAGTCGGATATGGAAAAGGTCTGATTTCTGGGCCGGAACAGTAATTTGGCGGCTTTTCCATTGTGATGTCATAATTGAAACGGCATATTTCGTTTGATTTGCAGTGAATTAACTCCCCTTTCCAGTAATTAATGATTAAACCGGAAACTTTGTAAAATATCACCGTTAAAAGCATGGTGACATATAAATTTAATTATTGTTTTAAATAAATTGCATCATAAACTATCTGCTCATAAATTTACATCAAATTCTCATGTATAAAAAATTCATCTCTGTTAAGCTGAAAATTGCCTTTCCATATTTTCCCCATGCATTCTATGTTAATTTAGGTGAAAAAATGGCTAAAAATGAGCAAACTTTGACCTCAGTTCTAGAAAAAGCATGCATGGTGACCCATACTTTTTATTACAGATTTCTGGTAAGTAGGATTGATTCTTCAATTGTGCGGACTTACAACAAAATCTCATGGATATGAATATTATTGTCTATCTACCTTAAAAGATAAGTGTACCAACTAACGATATAATAAGTAACATGAATGTGTCTCGATAAAAAAATTTGAAGTGACGTTAGTGCAGACTTTAAAAAAAAATTGTTTGTTTTTATATAAGTTAAATTTGATTGAAAAAGTATGTTAGATCATGGATAGGTATTTTGTATATGGTTGAATTTGAACAGCTTAAACTGCAATAGCAAGAACACCATTGATAGTTTGAACCCTTTTTCTGGTCCCTTAGCTCAAGTTAAAACATAATTCAACTTTTTTATAGCTTGAACAACTCCCTAGCTGAGTACGGAGTAGCTCAGACTGTTTTTATCGACACCTTGGGTGTTCCAGCCATTGAAATTCAACTGTACCTATTAATAACATCATAAAAACATTTGGTTGACTCAGACTTCTCCAATGTAAGACCTAAATATAGTAACAACATTGATAATCAATTTTAGTAAGATTGATTGCACTTTGTCCCTTTCAAATAGTGTAAACAGATTCTTACATATTTTTCTTCAACAAAGATAGCTTTGTAATAATAGAAAGAGGCAATTTAGCTGTTGTGCAACACTCATTATTTCTCATATAGAGTGACTTGAACAAAATATATATGAATAGGCAAATAATTATTATCTAGTTGGCATGAAAGGATGCATTTTGAACCATTACATCTTATGCCTTGCATAGAAGTAAAGGTGTGAATACAATAAATAAATCTCCATTACTTTCTATGTTATGGTGGATTTCCCGGATGATTAACATATTTTATTTGCAATTCTTCAATCAACATACCAATATTCCTCTAGTAACACCTATAAAACTCATTCTAAACTCCTGTCTTTTGTCTTCTCGTCAAGCAATCATGCTTCTATAGAATTCTATTGTATACCAATTTGTCATCACAGGAGTATCAAAGTAAACCCCTTCAGGCAGTACAAATTGGTATACAATAGCATTCTATAGAAGCTTGCTTGCTTGACGAGAAGACAAAAGACAGGAGTTTAGAAGGAGTTTTAAAGGTGTTACTAGAGGAATATTGGAATTTTCATTGAAGAATTGCAAATAAAATACATTAATCATCTGGTAAATCTGCCATAACTTCTCTTACAATGAACACTTATAGTTATTTTCTCGTAATTGATCGGGAACTTTTATATCTCATTCAGTAAAATATAAATTCGGGTCTATTTTTTGGCACCGTCAAAACATAGGGTCATGCGGCATTTTTTTTAGCCATTTCCGTTACTTGAAAACGGATATAGCAATTTCGCACTGAATTTCTTATTTCGACCGCCCTTTTCTTAAAACTCGCTCTGAAAAAACATAGAATGTTGTCAGGTTTCTTCTTTCGTTTTTTAAACATCACCTATGAACTAACTTTTAAAAACCATTTATTTCAAATAATATCCTCCAATCATTCCATTATCATTTTTCATTACAACACTGAGAGCTCTCCCCAAAATAGGCATAGCTTAATGATGTCATGTTTATTTACTGAATTCACACCTATAGAAAATAGAAATGTATATTCATAAATAAAGTAAAACAACCAATTTTCTTTTTTTTTTCATTCCAGCAAACAGTCAGCAGCAGCAGCAACAAGCTCGAGATAACGAGGATTTTAAAAGATATACAATCAGAGATCCTTTGAACCAATATACGTAAGTATGAATTGTATTAAAAGATCTCGTTGTCACCAAATATTGTCGTTTGCCAGTCTTTTTTGTTTTTAGATTAAACTACTGACTGAGACTGGATAAATATAGTATATCCTTCCGGATCAAGTGGATTACGATATTTCTCCAGATATTTCTAACATATTTAACTATCGAGAATGGAGAAATATCGTAATCCACGAGCAAACGGAAGGATATATTGTTTCTCCAATGACTTTTACTGTGTTTCAGGTGCCTTTTCAATGGTTCAGTTCGCGGTTGTCAACGTTTGCCGCGCTATCTGAAAGCGTAGTAACGATGACGTCACAATTATGAATGAAATGAAACGTTGCGCGAAACATCACGCAGAAATTTAACCAACATGTGGATTAAAAATAATACGTATTTTTAACCAACTGGGTTAACACGCTAAGAATTGGAGAAATATAGTTTCCATAACGAGAACTAGTTGATTATGAAATTTCTCACATCGAGTTAAATAAATTTTGCAAATGTTTGAAAGCGAGGCCTGCCGAGCTTTTAAACATTTGAAAATTTATTTAACGAGATGTGAGAAATTTCATAATTAATGTGTTTAAGTTGTGGAAACTGTTTCTCTAATGACTGGATGAAAAACACCGAGGATTGTATTCCGAATGAATTTGGCGGGAAATGTCACAAAACTTGTTCTCCTCTCTAGAGAGGAGAACAAATGTTTCCACACCGTTCAGGAAATGTGAAAACTGGATAGAAATTAGAGAAAATATTATAACTTATTGGTATCATAATGAATAAAATCTCAAAATAAGTGTATTTTTAAGTGTTCTATCTTGTTTGTCCTAGATATGTTAAATTCCAAAATCTATTTATATGGTCAGTAGTGGTTTAACTGCACATGTCAAATTAGAAATTATTTCAGGCTGGGAAATTTACCGCCCCTTGACTTGTACTTTCGCTAAATACCCCTTCTTATCATAATATATCTGTTTATAATACCAGTTCTAATTCATTTATTTTTGAAATACTAATATGGTAATGTAGAATATTTTACAGGGCATTACCCGTACAAAATATTTTGCAGGATTCCTGCAGGACAGTTGCAGGAAAGTTGACGTAATCTAGCTTTAATATTTTTTTCCTGTTACTTTTTTTGACATACAGAGAAAATAAAAAATATTACTGTAAGGATTCTTAGTTTTCCTGCAAACAGTCCTGTTACAAGACAGGAATATTCTCCGAGTAAAAGTATTAATTTATATTATGTCTAAGCCATAGAAGGATTATTTTAGAATTCCTGCTACTAACAGGAATTATGAAACTGATGAACAGGGAGTAGTCTTTGCACATGTGCAGAATTTCAAAAATTGCAG
>MJUU01042137.1:43987-54735 GCA_002080025.1 Modiolus philippinarum | reverse complement strand
GAAAAATTGATATTATGTTGCCAAAGAAATTTCTGTTTTATTGGATATAATTTTTTATAGGGTCACCGAGTTCGTTTTCGTGGTATAGATCGCTGAATAGATGTTCATCCTAAAATCATAACTTTTATCGACGACGTCGCTATTTTGACGGCGAATTTTATCGAAAAATTCCATTTTTGGCGTATCTATTCTATGTTCAACTATTTATACCGGTGATTGATACCGGAAATTGATTCGGTGACCCTATATAGAATTTACACCATTAAAATGGTAATTTCATTGTTTAAAACATATCCTTTTTGCAGAAAAATTGTAGGATACGTTTTCATAAACGCGCAATTTAAAAACGTTGCATATATTATTTTTCTGTACGTTTTACATGGATTCTATATGAAAACAATATAACTGATAGATTTTTCAAACGGTCATATTTCAAACATAAAAAAAAGCAAAACCGATTTTATTTCACCTTGGAATTCAGCTACATTTGATGCACTTGCATGTAAAATTTCATCGAAATCCGGAAACTTTGCTATTTACGTACCTATTACCTATTACCTTAACGCTGTTAGGGACCGACCATTTAACTTGAAAAGGAGGGGGGGGGGGTTATGGGTTATTTTTCTGGATTTTTATTTATTTTTTAACTAGTATATACAAAATATTTTTTTTAATAAGTATTATTTTTTGGGACAGAAAAAAATCCATAGCCCCCCCTTTTTCAGCTTAAATGGTCGGTCCCTTACGCAAACATTTGTGTAATGAAACAAACCGTTACAAAATACCGTACTTGCGTTATAACTCAAACTTTTGCGTCATAGAGCAAACATCTGCCCACATTTTTGCCGTTGCGTAATAACGCAGATATTTGTGGTAAAAAAAAGTTTATATGGTGCTAATACCCTTCCGTATAATTCCATGAAATACCCGAGTTTAATGAAATGCTCTGTAGATAAGATTGAATTCTTATGAGTCAAAATTCTGCAAACTCACGCATGTTAAGACATTTGTAGTAAAAATAGTTACTGTTTCGAGATTTTAAATTGAAAAATTACATACAAAATAACAGAAAAATTGTGGATTTCGCTGCTAACCCATTGTCAGCCAGTAAGATCACCGCGTGAAAGTTGATATCTTTTTCCCAGTGGCTCATAATTGTTACATGATCTTCAAAACTCTTTTGGTCAAACGTTTACATTTCAAATGCAGCAAATTGCAGCACCTCAGCATTTATCAATGGCCTATGGAAGGTCAAACCGCTTTTCAGAAATATTAAGAAATATGTGTATGGCTCTGCCCCAACCCATATAAACATATTGTTGTTTTTTTTCTCTTTTGTAATATTTGTATACAAATCAATGTCAATCATTGTTAAGATTGCTTGCTCTATATAAGGGCCCTTTAATTGGAATAAAATATTCTTCTTCTTCTTCTTCTTCTTCTTCTTCTTCTTCTTCTTCTGTACACCCACATTCTCCTCAGCCAGTGTACAGTGTTTAAAATTCCAAATTACTCCCAACCTCTGTGCTTTCCTTCAACGGACCCAGCCTCCAAAAGGAGGGTTACAATGAGGCTTCTGAAACTTTTTCCAACCCACTGACCATCCTCTGGATCCGCCAATGCCTTCCAATCATTTCAAAACTCCCTTTTCGAAACTTTAAATTTTTGCACTGTCGCAGAATCTTCATGTTTTGAGTTTTTGTTTATGTTTTGAGTTTTGACATGTGCAACTTCTATTGATAAATTGAAGTTAATCAATGAAAATTGGCGTAACATAAATTAACATAAAAAAGAACGAACGAATATAAAATGTTGCATCATGAAATAAAAATATTCCATTATAGTAAAAAATCCTGAATAATAATAAGGAACAACGGCAGTAGAATACCGAAGGAACAAGGGAAGCGATGACTACAAAAATCGAAGTCCAAAGACATGGCAGAAACGGTAACAGATAAAAACAAAGACAAAACAAGGACGTGAGACAGCTACAATGCACGGAAATAAAAAGATAACATTAAGAACTAAGGCACTCATAGTGTGAACTCCCATGAAAACCGGGAGTGACATCAGGTGCTCCGGAAGGGTAAGCATGTCCTACCCCGCTAGCGACACCCGTCACACTATCAGTAAGGCATAAAGTGATAAAGTGAAATGTTGTATTATAATAAGACAAATCTTGCATTATCATAAAACATTTTTACACTGAAATAAAAGAAATCTTGCATTACAATAAAGCAATAAAACAATCTTGCATTACAATAAAGTAATAAAACAATCTTGCATTACAATAAAGTAATAAAACAATCTTGCATTACAATAAAGTAATAAAACAATCTTGCATTACAATAAAGCAATAAAACAATCTTGCATTACAATAAAGTAATAAAACAATCTTGCATTACAATAAAGCAATAAAACAATCTTGCATTATCATATTGATTATAAAATTTCCGTATTATTGAGAAAAAAAAACATAATAAAAATTGATGCACTTGAATGAAAAACTCTTGCATTCTCGCATCCAAAGGCTTAATAAGACTTCGATGCTATACTATTAGACAAGTAGCAATGAATTGTGCTCTATTCGGTGATGAGGCTGTCTTGAACGTGCTATGTGGTATGTGCAAAGCTCATTGTTAAAAACCATATTGTGATTTCAAGATGAAGAACAACAACAAAGGCGTTGTTACGCTGCTTGGTTTTATCATGTTTATGAAGAGACTTTGCCGGTGTCACGTGCATTTACTCCATATCCTTTCATTGTTAATTGCATTGAATAAAATAAATTGAATATAATTGAAAAGTATTTTGCAGCACATTTTACATATACAATTGACGTAGTTCACATGGTTACTACTTACATGTTGGTTTCATGTCAGTACCAGTATTCTAATATTTAAAAAGATTCAAATATTTCACTTGTAAACATAAAGAACAGATTAAAGGCTTTATTTTCTATAGCGTAAAAAAAATGTCCACAGTGATACCTTTTTACCAGTTCCACAAACGAGAGTTACACAAAGGACATACTGGCTGAATTAAAGACAACAACTGTTCTCTTTCCAATCAAGGTAAGCTCTTCTGTGCAAACATAATTGAAGCCTGGCTATGATTTAAAAATAATTCACTTATTTGTAGATATATTTCTGCCTCTACACCCAATTCAAATTGAAGTTACAAAATTAAATATTTTGCTTCGCATGTGAGTTTTAATTTCGTATCCTGCTATTCAACATATGACATCAGTGTTAAGTTTCCGTGAACATTCAACGAACGATAACTCAATACAAGACAATATTTTTAGTAAGACAATAAAAAGTGCAGATTTGGACGGACCTTTTAACAATCATAATAAATGGTTTTAAGGATACAAATAAATTTTGATTAATTTTTTGTTATCATATTAGTAATTGCATGGTGTTTAGCTTGTTTTCATTTTGAAACCAAGCAAATGATGTCACGATAAAATATAAATTTATATCAACAAACACTGTGAATTGCACATTTCTCGTGTAAATTTTTATCTCTCCGGTTGGAGCAAATACAACTAATATATTGTTATAAAACTTAAGATTGACTGGGAGGAGTTTGCCTTAAACTTTGAACTGGGGTAAATCTACTTTTTCAGTGTAGTGCCAACATTAGGTGTTAAAAGATTACAATTAAATTAGTCATTAATGATCATGTAGAAATTTGTACATTTTATAGTGAACACTTCAAAAATAATCTTTAATTTGTATGCCCCAAGATATCAGTAGGAACATTCACCATTCAAACAATTATTGATCTATTAAAAAGATCACCCTACATTTGGTCAATTGTACCTATATTGCTGTTTTGGAATTATCAAATCCTGAATGACAAGTAACTTCACCCAGTCAACCAAAACTTTTCTTACAATACCCAATAGCAGTAGTAAAAGTGGAATTTAATGCTTAATACATATAGTAAAAACTCTAATTACAAATATATAGCTTGCATGTATTATGTTTCGAAAATGTAAAAGTACAAGAATACCAATATTTTCTGAAAATGATCCATAAACAATACCTCTATCCATGGCATGGGATGTTCAAAATGAGCTTACAAACTTCAAGTATTTACAAATCCCTAGCTTTGAGGAGTTATTTAGTTGTGTATAATTAGATATGCTTTAACTGCGCTTTTGAGTTAATTTATTAAAGCTTTTCACCCCTATATGACCATATAAAAGTCAAATTACGTCGTTTCACTATAAAAGTGCTCTACTTCTGTCACTCAAAAACTCTGGTTGCATGGAATGTTTTAATTAAGTGTGAACTTATACTTTTTCAGTTGTTTCAATATGGAGTGTGTTTTTATTTATTAAATCGGCATTCTCATATAATATATTGCTTAATGAAAATATGTCAGTTTTGTCGGCAAATACTGCCCTGTAATCGCAACAGCATTTCCACAAAAATTCACAAATACAGCACTCCCCTAACCAGTTAAAAACTTGAATGATACCGTTTAAACAAGCATCGCAACACTCTTTGCACTTTGTATAACTAATATGACCAGCATATCCGTGCTGATTTTCTTTTATTTTTGGTAAAATAAAAAGGTTGTATTCATTATATAATTTCTCTATTTCTGATTTTTGTCCCTTGCTTCCAGCTGCATGATTATTTCCATAACACATTGCTACGACTTTTGGTGATATCAAAACCACCATATATGTGAGATAATCATTCAAATATCTGGTGTTATCTAGTTTATTGGCATCATTTAAAACAGTCAAGGCGACAACCAAAAACACTATGGTAACCACTGATTTTACTACCAAAAGAAAGATTTTCCTTTTTACAGAATAACAGCGGTCGACAATGTAGTTGAAAAGATCTTCATCTATATAATTTGCTTCCTCTGTGTGTTCTTCGAAAATCATGAAAATAGTTTTTGCCTTTCCATTTGTTATTTCTTCCTCTTTGTGAATACCGTTTATGGCCTCCCTGTTGCTAACAGATGGCTCTCGTGAACTTTCATTTGTTGCTTCTCTGTTGCTAACGGATGGTTCTTGTGAACTACCATTTGTTGCTTCTTTGTTGCTATTTAATGGCTCTTCTGGACTACTATTTTTTGCCTCCCTGCTGCGTGCATAAGACTCTTGTGAACTGCCGTTTGTTGCTTCCCTGTACCGCAAGTCCTTGTTCTTCTCGGACAATACATTCTGTTGACTTTCTATATCTTCTTTAATTTCAAAAATTGTTTTCAAAATAACTTTGTACGAGTTAAGAAATGTTGAAAAATATGATGTAAAATATATGACGGAAAATACAATAATTATGAAAATTCTAAACAAATGTTCAGGTCCAGTGAGAAGGTAAATAATTGTATAGAAAAATGACCTAACAATGAAAATAAAAAATCCTACCTGATACCTGATAGTAGCAACATAAAATACAAATATAATTATGGACATGAATTTTTCAATCAGAAATCTTTTTGCACAAGAACAAGTACACTTATGGCCGTCTGGAAAACATCGTCCTGTTGAACAACATCTTATCTCACAAAAAATGTTGATAGGTACGAAAAGAATGAACCAAATGGCGGGAAATGAACACAAAATTATGTTAATCACCACATTTATGAAAAAAATGAAAATCCCCGATAGTGTTTTGATGGAGCAATGTAGACAAATTCGGACATTATAGCATTTTCTCAAACTCTGTTCACAGCAACAATCTTTTAGTCTGGAGCACATGGAGTACGTAAAAATATATCGCCAGAAATCGACAAGAAATAACAATGTAAATCGGTGTAAAAGCTTTCTACCAGTATTAAGTATCCATTCATCTTTACGTTTTAAATTTGTTTTTATAGATCTGACATTATTATTGGTTTTGTTGGTATTCGTGCGATCCTTACGTGCCGATGCCTCTGTCCTTTTCTCTTCAAAGTCTTGTCGCTCTTGATTATTTCTTGTTTCGTAACTTTTTGTAGTCGTTGCAGCTCCAAGCAAAGCTGTATCTTCTGTGTAATCAGAGCTTTGTTTTTCTTCTGTGTCTTCCGTGTCTATGGTATTGATTGAATTTTTAGCCGAAGGTATTTGTTTTACATTCGTGTCATCTAATTTTATATGTGCATCTGTAATGTCCTCTATCGGTATACACCATCTATCCCAGAGAGAATTTGGTATACAAATTATGAAGTCCTTATCAAGTTCGTTATAAATCATATATATATAAACGTTAGTAATGAAGTAAAATGTAATTGACAAAGAGAATGCAACTTTGTTTGGTAACCATGACTGGTATTCTGGCACTCCAAATCTATATACCCCAGGGAAGTTTGTGTATCCATCCTCTTCAAACAACTCATTTCGGATGTCTAGTAGTTTGAATAAATTCAGTGAAAGTACAAATATTGTTAGGTAAAAATAAAATCGAGCTACAGGGGCATATTTTATCGGTTTTGCCCAACTATCTTCCACTGTTCCTTCGGCCCAGGGACTAAAAAAAGTTTTCTGGAAAATTCTCACTACTCCATAAGGATATTCCTTAGTATTGTCTGTGGCATTGTTTTTGTAATACCTGTTCAATTTTGTACCTATCGGCAGTTGCATTGACTCCAAGACATGACAAAGGAATGGATGCATGTAACCAAAAAGTCCTATTGCGAATACTAACGCTATCTGAAAGGTAAATTTAGTTACTGTTTCAGGCTTAGTATTATCATCGATTAGAAATTCAGTCCTATAGCATTCATAATCGTAACCCAACCAGACTGTAAAAGTAAACCAAATAGCGTCTAGCCATCTTGTGTTATAATCAAACTTCCGGTGACAAATTTCAGTGTCAGAAATATTTCCGAAAATATTTGACCACAGAAAATTGACAACTTTTACCTTTTCCTTTTCATAAACGAGTCTATTGATATTTACATCACAGTTATTTGCGAGTGTCCAGGTTATTTTTAAATACCCTGTTAGATATTTTGACATGGTAAATGTAAGAGAATCTAAATCAAGAGGAAACTTGAGAATTTGATATTCATAATCGCGAGTTAACCATATCCATTCTTGTAAGCCATTCCATTTAATTTCATCTGATAAATATCTCTTATAATCCTTATTCAAAATAGGGTCTGGTTCCAAGTAGACATAAAATGCCATGATAAAGTTGTTTTCTGTTCTCTTCTTATGAAATACTTGCTTTGCAGTTTCTACACTGGCAATACTGAGGTTAATGAAACAACTATCTGTGCTTACATTTCGATTCATAATACGTTCTTTGGCAGATTGCAGGGACTTAAACGATTTGTCATCAGTTCGATTTATCTTTGTCGTATCTCCATAGCGCTGAATCGGAAGTGGCTGTGTTACAAAAACATAATACGAAATTCCAAAAAATAAAATGAAACAAATACAAACAATAATGCACCTCCTCGCCAAGGTTCTTCTTTGTCTGTCTGAAAGAGAAATGAAACCCATACAATGTGTTACCACAGCTGATGGCATAGTGGGGCATAAGTCTTTGGTTCAGAATTACAATTGAATACCACATTTTGATGTAATTTTTTTTTTATTTATTTTTTATTTATATTTATTTTTTTTTTTATTTATTTTATTTTATTTATTTTTTTTTTGGCTTGCATGGTAGCGAAACATTTATTACAAAGAAAGGTAAATTTCTAAATAAACAATACAGTCTCGTGTGTTGGGATGATCATTTGCCATCCATCGCAATGACAAAACGTTTAGCAGAGAAGAAAAATCAGTTTTAGAAACTTAAATTCCTTTCCACCCTACATTTGGAAGCGTTTGGATACGCAACTTACTTAATGTAGATAATAAATAACTAAATACCGAAGTTACTGTGAATTTAGTTTCTGCATATGCGCATTTCGACAATTTATGTCTCTTCAGTGAAAATAGAATTTATTAGATATTAGATTATACCTGTCCTAAACTATTCCCTCCAAAAAGCAAATCGACAAATAAGTTTTTTACCGTTCCAGTCATTATTTTGACGGTTAATCATTTGTCATATTACTTCAACGTATAACATATATAGAATTGAAATTTAAGGTAGATAGACAGAAATATTAATATCCATGAGATTTCGTTAAGTCGGCAAAATTGTAGAACCAATCCTATCTACCCGAAATCTGCAATAAAAAGTATGGATCACCATGCTCGCTTTTGCTAGAATTGAGGTCAAAGTTTGCTCACTTTTAGGCATTTTTTCACCTAAATTTACATACAATGCACGGTGAAAATATGGAAAGGCAATTTCTAGCTGAATAAAAAAGAATTTTTTATCCATGCTATTAACGGAAATATTTCACAAAGTTAGTTTCCGGATTAAACATTATTTACGGAAAAAATTCGCGGCAAAGTAAACGAAATATGAAGTTTTACATCTGTCATTCAAAACAGAGCAGGACATGCTTACTCTTTCGGAGCACCTGATGTCACTCTCAGTTTCACTGGAGTTCACGCTGCGAGTGCTTTGTTTTGAATGTTGTGATTTCTATTTCTGTGCTTTGTATCTGTCTAACGTCATTGTTTTGTGTCATACGTCATTGTTTTCGGTGTTCTCGTTTTGGCCATGCCTTTGGACTTCGATTTTTGTAAATTTCACTCCTTTGTTCCTTCTGTATTCTACTACCGTTGTTTCAATTATGACGTCACAAAGGAAAAGCCGTCAAATTACTGTTCCGACCCGAAAACCAAACATACTTCCTATCCGACTCTTTATTTTTCTAATGAAGGATGCCGAAAAAGCCAACGAGTAGGGTTAAACCGGTTTACGGGTACCAAAACCTCACTCATGTCGATATCCACTAGCTATACGGTTTTTTTTTTTTTTTCGTTTTTTTTCTGGATTTTGTTTTATACGTTTCTAGCATTTTTACAACATTCTAGTTAACCTGAATTTCAAATGTGCATATCTTGTATGAGGCCTCCAGTATTTGTAGGTTCACACTGCTGGTGCTTTTGTTTTGTTGTGTTCGGGTTCAGTTATTTGTATTGTTTCGATTTTAGAATTTTCTCCTTTTTTCGGTTTTCGTTTGCCGATATATTCTATAAAACGTCTTTAAAGTATTTAATAATTTATACGCCATATAAAATATCGTTGGCAATGTGTTGTACCCTTGGTCAATGGTTGGCGTTGGCATGCAAACGTTGGCCCAACGGTTGGCCCAATAATAATTACTAATACGATTAAAAAAAAACTGTTGAAAACACAACGTTAGCCCAACACCATTTTATAACATAAAGCACACGTGTAAAGTCACAACGTTTACCCAACGCTGGATGAACCACGAAAATTTCAAAAAGCAAATGGTTCAAACACAATAATGGCCAAACGCTGGCCCAACAATTATAATAACATCAAGCTAACCGTTAAAATCAAAATGTTGTCACAACATTGGCCCAACAACATTAAAAATGCAACAAAAACACAACATCTGCCTAACCATGGTGTAACAGCGATAAATGATATTGAGACACATTGTTGGCCAGACATCATATTTTAACAAAACAAATCATTTAAACACAATTAAGCTTAGACCAACAACAATAAATTACTACAAGCTGTTAGACAAAACTCAAAATTAAATAAAAAAAGCAAAAACAAAAAAAACAAAAAAAAAAACAAAAAGTTAACAGACGAAGGTAAAATGTTGTCCAACTTATAAAATGCACCAAATCAACGAAAAGAAACAGATTAGTTCCTGAGCATCAAATGAACGGAGAAAAAAGCTACATTTGCTCAAATGAATTAGCAATGAATCATAACCACAAACTTAAAAAAAGACAGAGGAACAATAGCCCAAACAAGAAAATATATTAATTAAATTAAATCAATAATTGGCCAACGTCTTACGCTTAAAAACGACAAATTGAATTAAATTAAAAGTATAACACAAAATAATACTAAAATTTCATCATATTCCGTATATTTGTATGTTGTCTTTTCCTTTAATATTACTATTTACTAGTACATAATTAAGCATAAATTACAGCATTATGTGCAAGTCATAAGTGTAAAATTATATTTGTGTTTGATTATCGGGTTATTTGGAATTTGAATCTACAGATGGAGGTCAGGTCAGAAAAAAAAGCCAGAGGTAACGGTGAATCACATTTCGAATTTTTCACACAATCTCTTTTATTTTGATGGACACCAACTCAGTTGTCAGTACTTCGGTGCTGATCCGAAAACCGGTGTATTTGAAACTTCCAATGTCTAAATTTTACAAAATTTTGTTTAAAACTAAGTAGTATCACCCTCGTGCATTGCTCTGACCTTTTTCTACTCAGGTCATATTGGTTATTTGTTCTCTATCAGCTTTTACAGGTATTTCGGTTGATAGACTTTTGGAGTTTTGGATACCCATAAACCGGTTTTACCCTAACGCTGGTTTTTGCTAGTGCCGGTACCAAGTCTGGCTGTCCCGAGTTCCTATCGTTGTTAACGTTTGTCTTTTGTTTTATTTGTGTTTTTCCTGTGTAGTTCCCTAGCAGATTGTGGCATGTAATTTTATTTTTCAGCCATTGTAGGTGTTCCCTGTTGTCCCTTTTATTTCATTTCCAAAATACTTTGATTTGATCTGCACTGATGAGACATAAATTGTCGAAATGCGCACTTGTAGAAACCAAATTGACAGTAACTTCGGTATTCTGTTAATTATGAAACGCGTTTTCAATCAGTATGAAAAAAATATTTCTTTGGATCTTTGTAAACAGAAATAGGCACGGAATTTTTTTT
>MJUU01042137.1:29163-43935 GCA_002080025.1 Modiolus philippinarum | reverse complement strand
TATTAAAATTGTGATACTTTGTGGGGGGAATTGACTTGTCTCATTTCTAGTTCACTTGTATCATTGAGTTTAATTTTATTTTAGATATTATGTTGACAGTCTTTACCTTTGCAAATATCATCAGAATTGCGATAATGATCACGAATATCGGTCAAATTTAAGTTGTACTACAGATGTGTGAACTATTTGTTTGTTTGTTTTATTACTAGTGTATGTTTTTATATGCTTTGACATTTTTGGATGTATTTTCCATACTAAAGTTGATTTCATACTTATTTCCCTTTTTTAAATACCTTTTAACATCTCTATATGAGAATTGTAGATATCTGTTTATAAATAGCTAAGATGCATTCTATTAAAAAAATGATTTAAAAGAATCTATCCTTTCAAGTCGTTGATTATCAAAGTTCTACTGTCGAAAAGGTTAAACTTTAAAAGTTCGGGCTATAGCGAGAACTTTTATGTTTAACCCTTGAGACAATAGAACAATGATAATCAACGACTTGCAAATGATAAATTTTATTTCTCTAATTCTAAAATTAATGACATTTTCATGTGTTTAGGTTTGTAACCCGTCGTTGGCCTCTACAGTCAATACTGCGACGTCACCGGATATGAAATTTATATCGCATGGAAATCAACAAAACCAAATCGATCATATGTGATTCGAGATAAATAAACAATGTATGCTTTGAGTAAATACTTTTTACAATGATTTATACTCGAAATAAATTTATTTAAAGTATATTTTGCTATTTGAACAAAGTTCGTGACCTTTTCAATATCCAATGTAATCGCGAGATCAATTAACCCACACGTTGGGGAACACTTTGATCTCCCATGCTTTGAAATTGACGAGAACAGCATAAGAATTAGAGAAAATAATTTCACCTCTTTTATCTTTTTCAGATTCTGTAGCGGGGTGTTTTTGGAAAAAACTGATGATATAATAAAGATGAAACAACTGAAACACTTACTTCAGCTTCGTACCTAGATCTTTTATTGTATATTGACGAAGACGGACGTTTGAAATCTAAGCTATATGACAAGCGTGATGATTTTAATTTCCCCATTGTGAACTTTCCCTTTCTTAGCAGCAATATACCTACCTCTCCAGCCTATGGAGTGTTCATTTCACAGTTGATTCGTTACTGTCGAGCTTGTAGTTTGTACAGTGATTTTTTGAACAGAGCAAAAACACTGTCCCAAAAGCTGCTTAGTCAGGGATTTGTTCAACCTTTGTTAATTTCATCCCTCAAGAAATTCTATGGCCGTCACAATAGCATTATTGAAAGATATGACGTGTCAGTATCCCAAATGAAAGTGGACATCAACAGCTAGATTCAAGTCTTCCCGGATTTGACTACCGACTTTGACATTTTCCCAGTTTGAATCAGTTACAGTGTGATGGGTGCTGTTAACAGAGCAGGACATGCTTACCCTTCCGGAGAACCTGATGTCACTCTCAGTTTCACTGGAGTTCACACTGTGAGTGCCTTTGTTCTGAATGTTGTGGTTTCTGGTTCTATGCTTTGTGTCTGTCTGACGTCATTGTTTTTGTGTCTAACGTCATTGTTTTCTGTGTTCTCGTTTTTGCCCTGTCTTTGAACTTCGATTTTTGTGAATTTCGCCCCTTTGTTCCTTTGGTATTCTACTGCCGTTGTTTCAACGGTTTGACATCGCGTTTTCTAACGTCCCCATCGCGACCCCAGCTCAATATCTACACAGAGCCATTCAGTCTCAAGATTACTGTATTAGGTCAACGTAGTACCAACATGTGTGGCGCAATTTGCACATAACAACGGGCCAACGATGGCAGTTTTGTTGGGCCAACGTTGGCCCTCTTTGCACTTAGAACGTTGGGCCAACAAAGTCAGATTTGCTGGCCCAACGTTTGGCCAACGTTTAAATGCTGTCTAGGTGTTACTTATTGTAACACATTTTTGACCCATGACATCAGCCGTTTCAGAGATATGCACTCTAGATATATTAGCATCTGTTAGTTGTGCATTTGGAGTACATCGGCAAACGAATACCGAAGCAAGAACGAGGAAAGGGGAAACTCTGAAATCATTAATCCAAAATCACGGCAATTCACAGCAACACGAATTGAGACAGTATGACAAGGACAAAACAATTAAACAAGAATGAACAAGAACGTCGCAAAACTAAAGCACTAGCAGTGTGAACCCCTATAAAAACTGAGGTATCGCCAGATGCTCCGGAATGGTAAGCATGATCTGCTCCACGCATGGCACCAGTCACACAGCCAGTAAGAATATAGTGTTGAAAGGTCAGTTTGGTGGCTGATTGGTTAATGTCATTTTCTAACTCGTAGGCAAAACCAATTAAAATCTAAGGTACGTGTATGGCACGCGAAATTAACCAGAACTTAGGTAAACCAGGATTATCGCCGGGAAACCCGGTTAAGGGGGTCGGTAATTCTGCTTTAGCAAAGAAAACCCCAATTACCGCTCGGTAATGGGGGTTTCCGAAATTAAAAACATACTAACCTGCACTTCCTACGAGTTATTATAGCTAAATCTATATTACCGAGTGGTAAAGTAGGTTTTACAGCGCGGAATTAACCAAAACTTCAGTAATCCAGGTTTATCGACCGGTAATCCTGGTTTACCTATAAAAGTCCCAATTACCGATCGGCAATATGGGTCTTTAAAATTAAATACAATCTAACCTCCTCTTCCAATGAGCTTAATTGCTAAACCTACTTTGCCGTTTTTTTTTTCGTGTTTGTTTGTGTTTGTTTGTGTTTTTTTTTTTTGTCATTTTTACTTCATCTTGTCTATTAATTTTCAAAATTAGAAAAATATGGATTAAAATATATTACCGAAAAAATGTATATTAAGTTACAATATTTCAAATTACGAAATACATTTTTGATATTAACACGCATTTTAATTATAAAAAAGCAGGTTGTGTTTTTTCTTAATTTGGGAAACGTTTTTTTTTCTTTTTTTTTTTATTAAGAAAATGCACTTTTATGCATTTATTTCATGTCATTTCATTGTTTTTTTTTAATTAATCAAAACTGATTTTTAATATAAAAAAATCTGTATATCAGATAATCAGGTTTATTTTTTATAATTCAAATGAATTTCAATGATTAGAATATATTGAATATACATCAGCTCTATTTAAAAAGGATATTACTCTTAGGATGAAATTACTCAAATTTTAAAAGACCAGTTTGTTCAAACGTGGCGCAGCGAAAAATTTTCATCATCTCGAGGTCAGTTTTATTCCGTTTTCCAAAAAAAATTGGTATTGAAAGTTATTTTCTTAGACTTTCGGAACAATTCAGAATTTGGATAACTAAATTTAGAACGTGTAATCTCCTTTTACCTATTGAAACTAGACGTTGGTACAATATTCCCCGAGAAGATCGAATTTGTCAATTGTGCAATTAAAATATTGGAGACGAATGTCATTTTCTGTTAATTTGTAAAAATGAAAATATTATTTCCTTAAGAAACAAATATTTACCAAATTACTAAATACAGGTCATCCTAATCGTAGAAAATGTGAAGGTCTTATCTGAATTTGCAATACACAACTATATAAAAAAAATTCATTGTTTATTCGACAAGCAGCTTTATTTCTATGATTTTGTGTAATTGTCTGAAATTTATATACCTTATATCTGAATAATTACCTAATTTGTTTTATTCATTATGCATATCATGTTCTGTCTGTCATGTTTTTGAATGTATTGACCTCTTGTTACACATGTATATTTGTGTCTGAGTGTTTTCAAATAAATTTTGAAATCTTAATACCTGCAAAATAAGTGGTGTCTCACAGGTTAATTAGATTTCTACGGAAGCGTAGATTTCTACTTGTAAACAAATGTCCTTTTGAATCAGCAGTTTTATTGCCCCCAATAAACTTTTGTATAGTAGAAATAAATTCTATATTGTTAAGAAAGAATGATCGAATTGATTTTGAACATTAAAGGTGTATCAAAAATTAAAAAAAAATAAATCAAATGAGCAGACATGTTTTTTACATTTGAAATTCAGTTAAAACTGAACAGTTAAATAGTATTCTTTGTTATTAAAAAAAAACTTTCATAAAATACAAAAAATTATTTCCTATTTTTAAAATCTCAAAAATACTTCTTATATAGATAAATAGACAAGGTTATATAAAATAGATAAAATAACCAAATAATGATTTCAATACTTTATCTATTTTTTGATTGGTTACATCCAAAATTCTTTAGCCAATCATATAAGCTATCCGGTAATTGAGGTTTTGGTCTATAAACAAGGATTACCTACCGATAAACCTGGTTTTCCTACTTTTGGTTAATTCCGCGCTGTAAAACCTACTTTATCGACCGGTAAAGTAGGTTTAGCAATAAAAACTCAAAGGAAGCAGAGGTTAACATGCATTTAATTTGGGAAACTCCCATTACCGAGCTGTAATTGGGGTTTTCTTTCCTAAACCAGGATTACCGACCCGATAATCCTGGTTTACCTAAGTTTTGGTTAATTTCGCGTGCCATATATATGTTACTTCTCTAACCCAAAAACAGTACCAAGGTAAAAGTTTGAAATACTTATATGAATCAGTAAAGTATTTGGACAATTACATCTATAAACATCATCAACGAAAAAAAAACTATAAGATGACAGTGTGATAAAGACAACACAAAAAATTAAAGCACTGACAGTGTGAACTCCCACTGAAAACCGGGAGTATCACCAGGTGTTCCGGAAGGGTAAGCATGATCTGCCCCATGCCTGGCACCCGTCACACTGCCCGTGAAAAGTCTGGTTTGTCACAGTTCGGTGTAAATTCACGTTCTGAAGTAAGTAAAAACCGGACTGTTAGTCAAAAATAATTTCCAAAGACAATGTCAATATCGGTAACGTAAAGAAACACGTGTACAACAAATTATAATTTGAGTATTTTTGTATTATGGAGTTGGGGAAAGTTTTATACATGAAATTACGAAGATAGTTCTAGTAAAATCAACAATGGTTAGGGGTCGGGTCGGCAATTGAATCACTGAAAATCTACTATAATCTAAAACAGACTAGAAATAACATTAGGCAAGACGAAGCCATCTGAGTAAGCCAATGAAAGAACTGTGTTTTAGCACCTCGCTAAATTACAGGGTACAATAAACTGACAATATTAGTAGTTTGCGACGTTTGACCTTTATTCTGAGGTCAACCGGGGTTCAATATTTGAAATTAGCCTAAGTCATATGGGTTTTAATGGACCCTACTCCCGAGACCCTACTATGGTCAGCAGATCATAAGAATAAACGGATCAGGTAACATAGAATTCGAAATTAAAGTAAAGCACTTCTATTAAACTATAGACCGAATGAATTATCTGTCGTTTACAAAGCTACTTTTATCATCCTATGTTTATCTTTTACTGATCTGACTTTTTATTTTCATTTTTTTAAATTTTTTCTATTGCTTTGTACAGTATATAAAAAATAGAAATGAAAATAAAAAGTCAGATCAGTAAAAGATAAACATAGGATGATAAAAGTAGCTTTGTTCGGTCTAACTATACCATAAATTCATCTTTGAAATGGCTGACAAAACCTTTGTGGTAGGTTTGGTAACACAGGGTGATATTTGCATGACAAAAGACATAAAATATTGTAGGCAGACCTCCCAGTTAACTAAATAGTAAAACATTATAACAATTATAATTAGAAATTAAAATTTTGATAATGATATAACAAATATCTAGATACCAAACTTACTGTGAATTTGGTTTCTGAATAAGTCCATTTCGACAACTTATGTTTCTGCAATGCAAATAAAATCTAAACATTTCAAAGACCATAACTGAAATATGCTTAAAAACGAAAGACGGCTAATTCATCTACATGGAAAAGGACAGAGCTTTGCATGAAGGAGACACTCGTTAGTTTTCAACAAATTCACAAAAATTTTAATATTGAAACATCCGCAGTAGAAGACCCGTAGAACACCGAAGGAACAAGGGAAGCAATGATTACAAAAATCCAAGTCCAAAGACATGGCAAAAACGACAACAGAGAAAAATAAAAACAAAACAAGGACATGAGACAGCCATAAGGCTCTGGAAAAAAAGACGACATTTAGAACTAAAGCACACATAGTGTGACTTCCAATGAAAACCGGGAGTGACATCAGGTGCTCCGGAAGGGTAAGCATGTCCTGCCCCGCTACCGACATCCGTCACACTATCAGTCGGGCAGATGTTGTTTTGAAATATCTGTTTGGTGGTGAATTGGTTAATGTCATTTGCTAACCCTTAGACAAAACCAGTTGAAATCCGTGGCACATGTTACTTCTCTAACCATCAATGAAATGTCTCATATGAGGATTCTGTGTAAAGGTTTTACCAGAGTCTATCATTAAATGCCAATTAATGATAAACATTTTGAAGCAATTGAAAGAAAGAAAAATTGGGAAAAACATTTTTTTTTTTCAAAATTCGTCAGGTGGGTCCAAAATTGGGGCATGTTCCTTTATTACATGCAGGTTATGCTTATGTTAACTTGTTTTATTTTGAAGAGGGGTTGTAGGAGAACATGAAACAAGTTGGTGGGGTTGGGATATGGGTGCAAGGACCATTACTTCAGCCCATGGACTTTAACTTTCATTCTATTATGGCTCTTGTTTATATTGTGAATCATTATAATAATGAATAATCTAATTCTTCGCACATGCGCAAATGGTATCGGAATAAGAGAAGACGCGATGAAAAAACAACCATGTTTTAATTTTTTTTCGGCCTTAGTTTATGAATAAAATAAAGGTTGCGAATTTTTTAAACTAAACCATGCCATTCAGATACGTAAATGTGTATTGTTTTGCTTTCGATTCGGACTTTGAATGTGCATTTGTTTGAAAACGTCAGATTTTGTATTGTGACTTCATAGACACAGACAGCAACAGAGACGGGAAATCAGCGTTCCCTTAGGTCGCTTCAGAATGGAAATTTAATTTTCTCTCCTATTAGTATCGAAAAAATTCATAGCAGGTATATTGTTATTGTCATTTAAACATGGGGGCTTTGTATTCGTAAATTTAACACCTCCCTAACGCTTTGGGTTAAATTCGAATATGAATGCCAAGCCCATGGTTCAATAAAAAAAAACAAACGTTGGGAACTACAGGTACTCACCGGTAACAAGTCAACAATGAACAAATGCTCTATACGAGCTTTAACATTGGCGGGAACATTAACGACCAATTATCAATTATGAGCTCGTATTGTACGCCGCAAGGTTTTTGGAGAAAGAAAGTTGGAAATCGGCGAAACGTTCGAGCTAGGGTAGATGCCTTGAAACCTTGACAGGTATAGGATTCAAACCCACAGTGGTGTCAGCCATTGTGATTGAAAATTCAGTAATTTTAATTATATGGGCATTCTCCTCTTGCACTGCATATAAATCTCCACATGTTTAATCAGTATTGAGATACTAAAATGTCAAAAGAAGTGTCTGGATTCTGTATCAATCCTGAGCCTTTGATACAAATATATATCCATTTGACTCATTAAAAAATAAAGACAGATAAACAAATCTTAAAACAGATAAAATGGTTAAATTGTTTAGGTAACTTTGGATTATTGTTATTAATATCTTCTCAATTTAAAGTATAAACAAAATATATAGATACTTACATGTACCAACGAAATTTGCTTCCATGATGGATTTATTGATGTTATTTTGACTGGCAAAGTATTAATGCAAAAAATAAATATGTATCCAAGATATTAAATGTCATCTTAAGTGATATGAAAAGATAATGTTATCTAGTGTTGAAGAATTAACGTGGGTCCATATACACTTCCGCATTTTTTTTATTATAAGACAAAAATTGCTTTGCCATTGAAATGATATGAATTTTATGAAAACTTGCAATATCTAAATTGCATAGCTCTGTCCTTAGCTAAATTTTGGCTTTTCAGCAACATTTGATTATTTTTTCTCTTTCAGCTTTTACACGTTTTCCGGTTAATGAACTTCCAAATGTTTTGGGTTTCTCTGCACTGATGAGATAGAAGTTGTCGAAATAAGCATATGCAGAAAATAAATTAACAGTAACTTCGGTGTTTTGTTATTGTTTATCAGCAATACAAATTCAAATTCAAATATTTATTGACAAATAATCTGAAGGAGGATTGTGATAAATATAAACAATACAAAAACAACATAAAAAGACAAACAAATATTTACAAGTACTAGTCAAATTACAAACTATTTGTGCTTTATTTTTATTTGTCGGGTTTATTCTATGTACTGTATGTTTCGTCTTCGTTGTTTACGTTCTTCTTATATTGCCATGCATTCTGAATGCAAGATTTTGGCTCGAGTTTCGGAATTCATTTAGAAATTTATTCTTATGCCATATGATTTACTAAGAACTTCTTTGAATATGAAAAGGAAAGGAAATGGGGTAAATGTCAAGGAGACAACATCCCATATCCAGGTTAAAACGACCCAAAACAAAGCATCTAGGGGTCACCGTACGGTCTTCAACACAGTGAGGAACCTCACACCATATAGCGAGCCCTAAATGGCCCGAAAAAGGTAAAAAATCACTTATTATATCATAACCATAACTTGATAAAATAAATACAAATTCCTCTTCACCAAACAATTGTTAAAAGTTTGGGACAATATTGGATATATTATTAAAAAATTCTATACGAGTATCAGATATATGTGTACATATACATATGAAATGTAACTCATCCTCAATTTGCAGTTTGCTAAATTTGATTACCAATTTTAACTGCCCGATTACTATTACTAATTCTGATTAAAACAAAATCTGAAATAATTTCCTCTATATGTCGTTTTTTAAAAGATTATTTATTTCAAATATTTTACGAAAGGATATGGAGTAAATGAACATGAGACCATAACACATATGTCAACTACAACTGCAATAATTTTAATGAGCTGTATGGCCATTTCGGAATTTATACTTCATCAGCAGCACTAGAACGCAACAAAGGAAATCCATCATTTCAAAGAATGTTAAAATGCAAAAAAACAAAAGTCTTTTCTCATAACATGAATATCGGAAGTCGCCACTCACCACTTATACAAAATGAAAACTATCTTGAGAACAGTTGAAAACGAATATATTCAATTGCCGGTAGTCAAAATGAAATGCATAGAATAGATTAATTAAAAACCCACTATTCTTACAATGATGACAAATTACGGAAATTACTGTGAATTCAGTTTCTGCACATGCACATTTCGATAACTTATGTCTACTCATTACAGATTATCAGAAAAATTTTTGGTATCCCGTCCCAGAAACCATCTGATGAATTGATATACATTGACAAACGAATACCGAAGCAAGAACGACGAAAAGGGGAAATTCTAAAATCATAAATCCAAAATCACGGCAATTCACAGCAACATGAATTGAGACAGTATGACAAAGACATAACAAACATGCACATTAGATCTCCATATTGCTGGTTCCCTATCACCTTCATTCTTAGAATGACAAATTGTCACGCTACCTCTTAATTTATATATTACTGTTACTCATTACAAAATAAATAAAATTAAAAGATACTACATGAATTGAATGATATATACAAGAAGTCCACAGGGTCCACCCTCACCATTTGATAATAAAAATCATCATTAAATTATTTACAACCTCCATTCTTAAACCATATATATTTGTCTTACTCATTAAATACTGAATTGAAAGATCTATAGTGTAAAGTCCAAATAATGATTTCCCTCACCACAAGTTGTTTGTGTTTTATTCTTCAAGTTAGGGTAAAATGAATATAAATGCATATCAAATTAAATCAGAGTTGACAGTTCGTTATCACTTTTCAGTAGTTAACTATGGGAAAAAATCTGCGGTTTTAAAAAAAAACACGTTTTTTAAAAAAAACGTGTTTTTGAAAACCGCAGATTTTTCTCCATATTAACTACTACTGACGGGACTATAGAACAAACAAACATGTTATTCACTACGGTTGAGACGGGTAAAACGGTCTAGATTTCACTCACATTTTTTACGATTTTTACGGATTAAACATCTCATAATTAAAACAAAAATCTTATAGGTTTTACTTCGTTCTAGACTCTGCTTTAAAAAATTTAAGACACGACTCTTAAACTCTATCATTTTTATATAAAAAGAAAAATAATATTCTAGTAATAAAAAATGTTTAGAGGAACACAGTTCTGTGATCGATATGAGTATTGTAACTTTTTACTAGACACTCCCATAAGAACTCCACAAAATGGACAAGCACAAGTCAAAACGGATTACAAATTTAGCATAAATAATAGGGCTTCGTTTTATGACTGGTATAATGGGTATTTTTTAATTAAGTGTAAAGTAGATAAACTAGCTGACGGAGCAGTACCGGACAACGACACAGTATCTGTTATTTCAGATGAAACAAATTTTCTTAGTCAAATGATAGTCCACCAAAACGGAAAAACAGTTAACGACTGTAATAACCTGTCTCTAGCAAATCACGTCAAATCATTGCTTACATTTTCAGACGGATATGTGAGTAGTGTAGGCAAAAACAGCTTTACTTACCCTGATAATGTTGCAACCACTGCTGATAATACAGGAACAACGTTAACTAATGCAAGGAAAGAAGTAACAGCAGAAATACCACTGAACAGATTTTCATTCTTACAATCACTAGAACAAAATCTTTTACCCCCGGCACAGATGGGGATAACCGTAGAAATAAACGACGACAAAGGCCGATGGTGCTGATGACGGTAGAGTTGTAATTACACACTTTGAACTTTGGATTCCTAAACTAAAATTAAATTCTGTTGGTTTAACAAATGAAACCAAGACGATGGACATACTTAAGAGAATCCATTCACACTAATATCTCGAGTCAATCTGTTGAAGGGTCGTTTCGTATTACAACAGGAATAAAACACCAGAAACACGTAATTGTGTTTTTACAAATAAACGGGAAGGATGTTAATCAAGAACAAAATCCTCTGTTACTTGATACATTTAAAGTAAACGCAGCAAACACAAATTGTACCCTCCTGACAGCTAGATTAGAGGTTGGCGCCGGCACGTTTTACCCGGAAACAGGATAAAGTTCGAATCAAATCAGCAGAATCTTCAGAGATGCCTATAATTTTAAACCCAATGCAAGCAACGACTATGACACAGGGAACATGCTTATCCTTAGCAACTTCGGCTCCTTGTATGGATTAATCTATTTTGATTTTGACTTACGCAGACGAATCGGTGAGTATGGACAACACATCTTTGAGGTTACATTACAGACTGAATCAGGCTCCAGCCGCTGCCTACCGAATCTTTGCACTTGTACTGAACGAAGAAGATATAATTTTAGACACAATTGGAAACGACATAGTAATTATCTAAGGTATTAAAAAATGAGTAAATACGTTAACTATAGTCTTGGTTTATCCGAAGGTCAGAGAAAGAATTTAGCTAAAGCATACAAAAACATATCTTGTTTAACATTAAGACTAACAAACAACCAATTAACAGGGGACTTTCCTATGGCGCTAACACAAACACAATTAAATAAAATACAGAAAGGTTCATATAAGAATTTCAAAGACACAAATGTCGAAGCAGTCACAAAATGGAGGTTTTGTTGGAGCACTTGCTAAACTTCAACTTCCGGTCATAAAGACAGTGGCATCTAAACTGTTTCCTGCCCTTGGCATCGGAGCGGCCTCCGCTCTAGCTGAAACCGGGGTGAAAAGGGTGTTTGGTAGCGGTTTAACAGCAGACGTACCACACAATAAAAATAACCACACTTTTACACAAACCCTACGTTGACCACCTAACAAAAACACAGAAAGAGCAATTAGAAACAGCACTCAAACAGAAAACAGGAACTGGTCTTAGAATTACAAAAAGACAACAGACCGGTGGATTCCTTGGTATGGTAGCCAGTTTGGCAGTGCCATTACTAACCGGTTTATTAGGCAAAGGACTACAAGTTGAACGCCCGGGTAAAGGACTACAAGTAGACAGCGTACGCAGACCCTACGTCATGCAAAAAAGTGCCTACGGCAGACGCTTGAACCGATAACTAACTTTGATATTTTAGACTGGGTTGATAAACTACGTATTACCTCTTTCAAAGGGGTTTATAGTAGGGACAATCTACCACTAAAACGAAACAAGAATGAGTGCGGCGTCCATAATTTAGACGATCAAAGTGGTGCCGGGACGCATTGGGTGTGTTGGGACTTCCGTGACAAAAGAAATATTTACTTTGATAGTTATGGTCTTTCAGCACCACAACAATTTATTGACTATATAAAGAGTGAATACAGATATAATACAGTTCAGTACCAACACAAACTAAGCGTTCTATGTGGCTACTTCTGTCTATTCTTTCTACGAGAAGCACAAGAAAAAGACATCTACGATATAATGTACAAAGACCTTAGTGCCCGCGGCAGTCCGACGGATACAATAAAAAATGAAATACTATTAAAAGAGTACTTCAAAAAATGAGCTACTGCGTAAAAGAAAAAAAAATCGCAGAGTCTCTTTCTCCAAGGGTCGTGCAATTATCCAACGGTAAGTTCATAGAATACAGCACGTGTGCCAGCTGCAAAATCACGAAAACCAAGTTTGTGCCTGGCACCGCAGGCGGTAAACTTGACATACACAAGGCCATCAAACCTATGGTACCGAAGGGCGGAATTACTCTCCCAGGAACGAATTACTGTGGGCCTTATAATTCACTAGACTTACCCACCAAGAATAAATTAGATAGGGTTTGTAGGAGTCATGATCTTTGTTATGATGCGCAGCACGACCAACGGAAATGTGACAAGAAGATGATGTCTGACCTAAAACAAGTAAAACCATCATCAGTCGGTGAAGCTGTAAACAAAAAGATAGTTCAGGGTGTAATAGGAACAAAAAGCAAACATAAGCAAGCAAGAAGAAAGTTTCCTCTCAGACAAGTAAGAGTATCACATGTCGATGACACCTGGAGTGCAGATTTCGTAGACATGCAAGCTTATTCCAGAGATAACAAGGGGTACAAATACTTACTAAATGTGATTGACGTATTTAGCAAATACGCTTGGAGCGTTCCACTAAAATCAAAGACAGGACAAGAAGTGGCTATTGGATTCGAGAGCATGCTAAAAGAGGGAAGAAATCCAGAATTAATATTGGTCGATCAGGGATCAGAGTTTTACAACCAGAAGTTTAAGACACCCCTAGAAAACTACAAAATAAGAATGTACCACACTTTCAATCAGGGAAAGGCTGTAGTAATAGAGCGCTTCAATCCCACACTCAAATGTAAGATGTTTCGCTACTTTTCCGCCAGTAACACCTACAATTATATCTCAGTACTTCCACAATTAGTAGAGCAGTACAATAACACGAAGCACTCGTCAGTCAAAATGAAACCAATAGAAGCAAGCAAATCCTCCGTTTACTCAGATACGAAGGAAACTAAGACTAAACCAAAATTCAAACTAGACGACAAGGTCAGAATATCTAAAAAGAAAGGCACGTTTGAAAAGGGTTATACACCCAACTGGACCGAAGAGGTATTTACCATTTCGACGATCCAGTACACAGAACCAATAACTTACAAGATCACGGACTTGAATAACCAGCCAATAGAAGGAAGCTTCTACGAACAAGAACTCCAGAAGACAGATCAAGAGACATACAGAATAGAATAGATTATCAGACGGGATCACAAAAATAGAAGAGTATTTGTTAAATGGAAAGGGTATTCAAACGACTTTAACTCCTGGATTCCGATGTCGGACTTGCAGTCTCTGAGATAGTCGTCTGCGCACCCACACTTTAAAGAGGACAGTACAAATGTATGATTCTTTCTTTCTCTCAAATATCAAGTATTTCGTAAACTCCTTTTGGCGGTTTATCATATAAATTACACTAAAACTTAATTTCGACTTCGATTACATTTAGTGAGGTCATTGGAGAAATTAGCCAAACGATTCCGGTTGGGGCTATAACTCCAAAGAATATTTCGTCGTTCTTTTCAAACGTCGGACTCATTTTTATCTCAAATTGACCATAACCACCGATGGATTTCCTAGTCTCTAGAATTTCGGTGCTAGTTATTGGTGTCGTCCCTTTTTTGTAACATGAGATGTACGGAGCAGTGCCTACGGTAGTATCTTGTCTCATACCCCCGACGCACAAACGGATAGTAAATGTGGGTGTACACTTATCCTTGAATTTTATCCACTGCTGAAACCCATCCCCGGGTGAGTGTAAGATCTTCCCGTTTATAACAAATGGTTTATCAGTGTTGTCTGCCGCAGGCACTGGCGAAGCCACTGGCAGCCCGATCGGTATCGGAGTTACACGAGGAGCAATAGGGTACGTAGACACACCGAATAGACCGCCCAGAGAGTAACTAAAAGTGTGTGGTGTTGTGTTAACCGGAGGACTTAGATATACATGTTGGTATTGTTCCTCTGGGGTTAGACTAAATTTTTTTACCCGATAACCTGTTTCTCCTCTTATACTAATCATCACATATTTAGCAATATAACCCAGGTGCAATTTGACTTCTGGAGCCCCATTAGAAAGACCAACGGAATACTCTTTTTTCCATTTTATTGTTGCAGAGTGACGAAGATCACTTCCAAAATCATTCCAAGTATGACACTCTATGAAACACGCTTTACCATTTAGTTCAATGTCGATATTGGCGATTATCTTTTTTTGATATAGACCTATAACATCACGCTCGTTAATTATT
>MJUU01042137.1:11857-27480 GCA_002080025.1 Modiolus philippinarum | reverse complement strand
GAATTCTTTGAACCAGTGACTAAAGCAGTAGCTGCAATACCTACGACACCTGCGGCAGTTGGTCAACTAATTCCCGTAACTAATGTTATGGATCTTCCTGTTCCACCTGAACCTCTTGCGATAGAGGACCCGGATGACCCGGATGAACCAGAGGACCCGGATGAGCCGCAGGCGGGACCATCGTCGGGACCGCAGGTGGTCGAAATAGAACCAATTGGTGTAAATATCAATCGGTTTGACGCTGAGGAACAACTAGAAAACACCGCCGCAGGCGCCAACCTGACTAACCATCAAAAGATCGATCTGGCAATAGATATAAGAAGCTGGGTCACATGAAAGCCGGGGCAAATTTTCCACACGATATAGATAATATACAGAAAAAAAAACAGAACGTATTACAAGGGATTGCAGGGGAAAAAAACTGGAAAAGGTTTAGCGTCTAAAGGGTCGTATAAATTAGACACTAACGGCTTCTTTTCTGATCTACTGTTGGAGTTAGAACAACTTTTCGAATATAATAAGTTGTATGGACTAGACGAAAAAGGACAACAAGTAATTGACACATCGGTTGATGATGACTTTATTGACTTAGTAACAAAGAGATACAATCCTAAACAAAAGTATTCTGATTCTGCAAAGCGTATGTTCAAAAAACTAGTTACGCTGTCGCAACATCCTTTAGTAAAGTGGAGTGGTAAATACAAAAATATTTTGTGTTATGATCCAACAAAGCTAGTAGATCGGTTAGAGCTTCTTATTGCTGGTAACGAGGCTGGTAACAACAACGACGAGATAATAAACGAGGGTATAAGCATTCTAGACACTCTTCTGTCAAATAAGGATATAACGAAGAAACAACACGAAGGCATATATAGAAAATATTTTGAGTAATAAAAATGGAACAAATGATAACACTTTCTAGTTATACCGGTAAAGGAACCCCTTCTGATTTTGTGACCCAGTTCGAACAACCCATGGTACTAGACAAAAACAAACAGTAGGTATTTGGTTTGTCTCAGATAAATACTATGACTTACAGTTGGTATAATATTTCTGAGTTTTATGGTAACAAGAAAATAAAGTATAGTCTTGATTCTAAGAGTGTCTTTGACCCTAGTAAAACATCCAAGGAATTAACATTTACTAACGGTAACTACAGCTATGATGACATAACCACTTATATAGCAGAATTTCTATCGGTAAACGACGGAGTCGAAGACAGTCCAATAAAAATAGACTTTGATCTAACAAGCTTTAAGGTGGAAATCACATTAACCAAGGGCGCTATGTTAGGCTTAAGAGAAGGTAACTTTGCTGAGTTAATCGGGTTCGACAAGAAAATAGTAAACCAAACGGAATACGGTAGTAAATTGCCTAATATAACTAATGGGATAGATAGTATTTATGTTCATTGTAACTTAATCAGTGGTTCAGTTGTAGACTTAACTCGTAGTTATCCGTTTCGAGAGCGACCATATCATATAGGATATTCGAGAGTAAACAAGACAAGGATTGACTCGATTCGTGTGTGGATAACAGACGTAAACGGCAGAAAAATAGATCTGAATGGTGTTGACACCAGTTTTATTTTTATTCTGAGAGAAATATAAACGGTAAAGAAAAAAATGAGAAAAGTTTATAGTAAGGAGTTAGGAACATACATTCTTGTTGACCCGGTAACGAGGGAACAAATAGGTGGTGGATTATTCGACAGCATATTCAGCACTGCCGTAGGCACTGCTGTAGGCACTGCCGCAAAACAACTGGCAAAAGAGACGATTAAGAAATCTGCTGTTAGAGCATTAGACACTGGGAGTAAAAAATTTGGTGAAAAGGTGGGAGAGTATGTAGCAGATAAAATAATGCCTACGGCAGCACCAAGTGTACCAGTGCCTACGGCAGTAACACCGACCACAGGAACAAAACCAAGTGCCTACGGCAGTGAATATGTACCTTCGACAAAACCAGGTGCATTGATTAAAGAAATAAAAAAGTACAACAACGACAGCGCCGCATCAAAAATTGGTCAACTGTTAGGTAAGGGTATAAAAGCAAGAATTAATCACCTATTGTAGATGAAAATCATACTATAAAAATGGGAAGAAGAAAACTATATGAGACAGATGCTGAAAAAAAAACAAGCCCACAATGAACATCAAAAAAAAATATTACGCTTCCCACAAATTTTATTGTGAGGTGTGTAATAAACTCCTTTGTATTTCTGCCAAAAAAAATCATATTAACTTTGCGGCTCATCGTAAGAGAGTTGTAGAATAAAAAGTTACCTAATAAAAAAATCATTTTATTTAAAGAACAAAAAATTATTTAAAAGTGAATGATTTATAGAATAAAAAAGTCATTCAAAATGAATTACAACGAAAAAAACGGAATTAGAACGTATACTATTAGTCGTCCTAAAGAAGAATTAACTAGTGATGAGGTACATGAAATATCAGAGTTAATAAAAGAAAGACTGGATCACGCTGTTTCAGACGGGTTTACTGATAGCGCTGATGTACTGGTAAAATTTGTCTATACTGGTAGTACACCAAGTTACAAATACAATACCACCAAGAGTATGAACTCGTTTCTTATAAGAGAGTTTACTGACTTTGTTTCACTTTATCAACAATACGTAGACCTTTCTTTACCTCCGAATGAGGACTATGTACACGAAATCATAGGAATTAGAATAAACGTAGTTCCTCCACCCAGTGGTGGATGTTGGGACCATAATTATTCGGAAACAATAACAGATGGGGTTAAAAGGAAACGCCTATTATCAACTAATAATAACTGTTTCTTTCGATGTTTAAAGGCACTCAAACAGATTTTAATCCTACAATCACTGTCTGTGATCAGATACGAAGAGCATATGGGTTAGCTCCTAAAACACCCGTGCCGGTGCCAGTAGCGTGGGACATAATAAAAAGGTATCAGTTACCTGTCGGTTTATTCTGTGAAGAGACAAAAGAGCATTACGGAAAAGAGTATCTCATTACTATAGAACTAGCTAAGGGACATTACAGTCTTATTATCGAACAAGAAAAGAAGAAGTGTTCGTCTTGTGGCGATACGTATTATAAGAACCATACTTGCCCGGTTGTTTGTTCCCGTTGTGGTACTCGATATAAGAAAAAACACAAGTGTAACAATAACACGGCTGGTTATTATTATGTAGTAATAAAGAAAAAGGGTAGGTGTTTGATCCAAAGAACAACAAAGAGCAAAGAGTTAAACCCCAACATAATTCACTATGATATAGAATCTTACACAAAAATTGTCGACGGACACAAGGTTCATACACCTTACATTCTTGGTTTCGTAGAAGAAGATGGTGATTTTTGTTACTACGCTGGTGATGATTGCGTACGATATTTGTTGAGCAAAACTGCCGCAGGTACTGGCAAAGCCACTACCGCAGGTACTGATGATTTTATTGTTAACGCTTATAACGGGAGTAACTTGATCACTACTTCTTGGTTAAGAGTATGAATAAACTGGGAATAGCTCCGGAAAAATTTATCATGAATAACGGAAGCATAATCGGGTTACAAAAAGATAGAATACGATGTTTCGATCTGATGAAACACATAGGTAGTTCTTTGAGTCAAGCATTGTCTGATTTTGATTGCAAAGTGCAAAAAGGAGAACTTGATCACAGTCAATCGAAACGCTGGTTATATGTCTGATAGTATGAGAAATTAGTGCCTTGTTTATCTACAGTCTGATGTACTTGGTCTACGAGAGTTATTTAATAAATTAATCAACCTGTGTTACAAAGATTTTGGTAGAGACATCACTAACTTCATCTCGACTAGTTCTCTAGGATTCGACATCTGGAAAGATTATATACCTGAAGGAGTTGTGGTTGACTTGTCTGATTCAACAGAGATGGAGAAAAATATCAGAAAGAGTATTTATGGTGGACGGTGCTACAAGAGCAAGACTGAGTTTGTATCTGATCAGTTTGGTGAAAACTATGATGATGTAACTGATTTCTTGTTAAATGTGGACGTCGTGTATCTTTATCCAACCAGTATGTTACACGAATATCCGGTGGGACAAAGAAAATATACCACCGAAGGCACTAAGGGTAAAATGGGGATATATAAAGTCAAGTATGTATCGAATAAGAAACTGCTTCATCCAGTAGTAGCAAGAAAGGACGAAAAAGGAGCAACTAAATGGGATCTACAAGACTCGGAGGGTTGGTATACTTCAGTTGATATAGAACAAATGATTGAATATGGTTATGATGTTAATATTATCGAGGGATATTACTGGGAAGAAACTAGTAAGGTGTTTTATGATTATATACAGAAATTCTTTCAGACCAAGAAAACAAGTCAAAAAGGAAGTGTTCAATACACTCTAGCGAAACTATTGATGAATGGTCTCTCTGGTAAGATGATCCAAAGACCAATATTTAACCACACCCAAACAATAAGAGACAACAATGAATACTGGAAGTTTCATCATAAGTATGTGGTTACGGGCCTGGAACTAATTTCATCTACTTGGTATGTATCAGGTTACTTAAGATCCGAGATTGACTCGGTTGATAAGATCAGTAAGCCGTCACATTTTGGTGCTTTTGTTCTGGCTTATAGCCACAAGATTATGTATGATCATATGATGGTCTTGAACCCAGAGAATAAAGTAGAGTTAGACATTTATTATACTGACACTGATAGTCTTCATGTGCCCGGTGAGCAAGCAAAACTAATACCTAATTATAATGGTAATAACTTAGGTGATTTAGCTAATGACTATAAGAAAAACGCCAAGATAATTAAGGCGGTTTATATTGCACCGAAGTTATATATGACTATAACGATAGATACCGACAATGTAATTAGTGTTAAGACAAAGGGAAAAGGACTAAATAAAACTAAGTTAACTCAAGAGGATTTTAACAAGATGTTGAAGGGCGAAGAAGTAAAAAATATAAGGGATTTCTCCATGAAGAAGGTACATCTAAATAGGACATCTAAAGAACAAAGTATTGAACATTTCAGTATTCTTCACCTCACAAACTTTGAGAGATGTGCAAATAAAAACGAATACAAGGGAAGAATTTTCTTGGATAAGAATAAATCTGTTCCTATAGGAAGCTGCCGTCTACCACAGTTCACATAAATGCATGACGTAAGAGGTTTATGTGCTATGTCTAAGACAGTTTACATAAATCCATGACGTTAGAGGTATATGTGGACTGTCTACCATTTGCTAGACAGTCCACATAAATCCATGACGTATATACAATGTGTATACGTTAGAGGTTTATGTGGACTCTCTAGCATATGGTAGACAGAGCACATAAATCCATGACGTCAGATGTTTATGTGCTTTGTCTACCATATGCTAGACAGTCCACATAAATCCATGACGTCAGAGGTTTATGTGCTTTGTCTACCATATGCTAGACAGTCCACATAAATCCATGACGTATATACAATGTCTAATAAATCCATAATGTATACGGTAAATTTGTCATACAACAATTGACAAAGCAGAAAAATAATAAATCTTTATTATATCCCTGAAAGAACACACACAAATTCCTCCACAAGTTAACTCCGAGAAAAGTTTTATCCAGCATGGCGTGATTAGTCTAGAATATTCTTCCCGGTTGCTGTTTTTATATCCTGTTTTATAATATCACTGTTCGTATTGTAACTATCTATTATTATTATTTTTTCCTCTGGTAATTTCGGCTTGTTCGAAATCGTGTAAACGTGGGTCATAACAATCTGTCCATTTTCATCTCAGCTAATTCTGTTTTGTTCATTGTGACAAACCTGAAATAACATACCGTAAAAATTTAGTTCATGGAATTGACTATTCATTATATTAAAAACAAATTATACCGCTTAATGGTAAACACAAATACAAAAAATATATGAGATATAACTTACCTCGCTGTTTAGCTACCGATGTACGTTGTAATTATGAATGGAAATTTACTTGATAACTTGGCAACAGCTTGACGTCGTATTGATTTTGTCGCATTGCGGTGTATCGATTACCTATTAGGGGTACAAAAAGGAGATTAAATAGATTTTAACAAGTTAAGATTGTAATTCCCGATCAAAACAATGAAATATTTTCTTGTCTGGTAAGTTAAGATACAGAAAAGAATATTTATTTTTAGTAGTTAAAACAAGCGTATTTTTTGAGACCTGAAGTTCTGAAGATATAAGTTGTCTCTCCTTTTTACTCGGAAATTATACACTACGTAGAAATTACAATTCAGACGACAGTCTTTGGGTATCCGAAAATAGGACTGACTCAAATAAATTACACTCATTTTCTTTTGCCTTCCGCCTATAAAGTATTTCACAATAGAAGATTGATCTTGCTGTGAACAAATATAGTCGTCAAAAATTACGATTTTTTGTTTGTCATCAGATACTTCGTCGATGTCTTCAACTTTATCATTAGATAGTTGTAATAAATCTTCCAGAGAGACACCTAGTTTTTCCGCTATTTCCTCGAATCTTCGAATTAGTACCTTGTAATAATGCTGCTCCAAATTTTTTGCGTAAAGAATAATTTTGTCGTAATACAATAAGGGTTTAAATAAAAGGTGCATTAGCAAATTTGTTTTACCAGATCCACTTGGCCCAACAATGAGTAAAAGGAAAAAATCACTCGGCATATTTTTTGCTCCTTGTATTGTTCTAAAATTGTTCGTATTAGACTTTTCTGAAAAATATACGGGAATCGCTGTCATTTTTTATAACCCGAATATTTATTAGATAAAAAACCATGAGTGTATTTCAGGTAGGAGGGTGCATAACCGTTGTGGTAAGTAATAATGTTTGACTTTTATAATAAAAATCAGGTAAAAAATTGCTTGCATATGATTTGACCAATCTAAGAAAAATAAAAACAAAGGTGTATGGTTTTTACGAAATACTTGATATTCAAGGGGAAATCGTATATTTATATTTTCCTCTTAGCAACATATTCGTTGTAGAGAAAGTAACCGGTCACGACCTGTCAGACTTATCACTTCTTATCACTATCACTTCAAAACTTTTGCAGCAAGGTTACAGATTTCATAAATTGTTAAATACATTTAAAAAGTTTTATCGAAGATATGAACATTTGACATCTAAATATAATGTCACTCGCAAACAGCTTATTTCTAAGGGCATTTCCCATCCTCGATTTTACGGAAATGTTGTTAAAAAATGTCAGAAACTGATTAAAAATCCAGAAAAACTGGGACGTAACTTACATTCTTTACCCAATAGGGGATATCGACAGGATTTTCTACACGTGTCCGTTAAATTAGCTTTGGGATCCAATGACCTGAGGATTTTACACACATACTGGCCTCTCGCTGATACTGCCGATGTCTACTGAAATACATGATGGTTCTTTACCAAACCCATTGGGAGTTTTGAATTTGATTTTCCTTCCGTAGTGCGACAGTGTTTTACCAGCAGACTAGGCTCCTTGAGCTAGCCGGCAGTTTAGCGGCAAGCACTCTTTGACCCATCTTTCAAAATTACGTTTTGTTCCCCCCTTTTTTCCTTTCTAGATTGTGGTCATGGAGTTAGTAGTCTACCTGTATGGGTTTTATTCGTATGTTTATTCTACTATAGGGAAACGGGACAAAGAAAGGGGATGTTTGGGTACCCATAAACCGGTTTAACCCTACCGATGGCTTTTGCTAGTGCCGGTACCAAGTCCGGCTGTCCCGAGTTCCTATCGTTGTTTATGTTTGTCTTTTGTATTTTTATGGTGGGTTTTTTTCTTTTGCAGTTCCTATTTACTTTCTGGCATGTGGCTATGTTTTTCGGTCCATTGTAGGTGTTTCCTGTTATCTTTTTTATTCCATTTTACTAGAAACATATAGGAATCAAAATTATAGAACCAGAGATACACGTCAGTGTTATGTATAACCCGTGTTATGTACCAAGTCCTAATTTACTTTTTACTCCTATAAAACCTATAAGATTTTTGTTTTACTTATGAGATGTTTAATCCGTGAACATCGTAAAAAATGTGAGTGAAATCTAGACCGTTTTACCCGTCTCAACCGTAGTGAATAACATGTTTGTTTGTTCTATAGTCCCCTCAGTAGTAGTTAATATGGAGAAAAATCTGCGGTTTTCAAAAACATGTTTTTTTAGAAAACGTTTTTTTTTTTAAACCGCAGATTTTTTCCCATAGTTAACTACTCTTTTCTTCGAAGAAAAAGTGGAGAGATGATTAGTGCGCTTTATAGCGACAAGGATATTATGGCGGGTGGTCGTTGTGTGCTTTTGGTCCTGAAAATCTATGTTTATTTTGCTAGTTTCATTGCAAATTGTTCTAACATAACAACACCATGTGGTGTTGTAAGGTTTAAGAGGTTTTATTTCGATATTTCTGGTGTTACTTTTTTTCCAAAAAGGTGACTTTGGTAAACTTTTAATTTATGTAGAGTCAAATAAAAAATATTTGTCGGTCAATGTATTGAACCATTACAATAATTTTATACGCAATGTCGGTTTTTCTAATCAAGGCTACAATTCTTCCCCCAAATCGATATTTCTACTTTTTCTCCTGTAAAGCAGAGATATTCATCCACATCCTGGACTTTCTTCTCTAAAACGACAACCGAAATGTCCTTGTCTTAAGTGTGCGAAGGGGGTTATAAAAACAAGTAATTTTATATGTTGCTTAAAATGTCATAAAAAAGTCCACACTAAGTGCATTGAAAATAAAACAAAATTTAAAGATAAAAAAATCAAATGCCATTTCATCTGCAATCGTTGTTCGCTAAAATCTCTTCCTTTTGGTCAAAACATACTTGAATATACGACCGACAATGGAATTATACTGGAAGAAATAGAGACTGCCAAAACTTCAGACTAATCTCTATCTGTATCCATTCCATCTCTCACAGATACCCATAATTTTGCGTTCTCTAAACAAAAAGGTCTTCACTTTCTTCATTTAAATGCGCGATCATTTTTGCCGAAATTGTCAGAACTAAAAATAATAGCAATAAATACTAAGACGGCAGTAATTTCAATCTCTGAAACATGGCTTGACGACTCTGCGACAAATGCTGAAATGTCGATCGAAAATTATACTATCATTAGAAAAGATAGATCTAGAAATGGAGGGGGTGTATATGCCTATATTAGAAATGATATAGCTTATACTTTGACGGATTATTTAGTAGTTGATGACTTGGAGTCGCCATATGGATTGGACTTCTCTTACCCAAATCAAAACCAATTATTATAGGTACTTGCTACAGGCCACCAAAACAAAAGAACTTTTCAGAATTATTTGAAACCATTCTTAATCAAATCAGACCAGATTGCGAAGTAATCATTCTTGGTGATTTTAATATTTGTACGAGGAATAAAATGTCACCTCTTCTTAAAAATTACAATAATGTGCTTAAAATGTTCTCCCTTAAACAGTTAATTGATGAACCAACTAGAATTACTGCTTCCTCATCGACCTTGATTGATCATGTTTTATGTAACAATGAGGAGAAAAGAAGTCAGTCTGGAGTTCTAAAAGTTGGAATAAGTGACCATTTTATCACCTTCTGCACTAGGAAAACAACTAAATTAAAAACAGGTAAAGAAAGCATTGTTCGCGTTAGATATATGAAACATTATACCAAAGAAAAATTTATCAAACAACTTGAAAATGCTGATTGGTCTGCTCTCTGTCTATGCAGAAACGTTAATAAAGCATGGAAGAAATTCAGAGAAATTTTCCACTCATCTATTGATAAAATTGTTCCATATAAAGAAATTAGAATTAAACAAAAATCGGAACCATGGATGACATCAGAAATACTAGAAAACATCAGAGATCGCGATAAACATTTACAACTATATCAGAAATCAAACAGTAAACACATTTATTCTTTATATTGCAAATAAAGAAAAAGAGAAATAAAAAAAAGAAAAGAAGATTTCTTTTCTAATAAAATAGAAGAAAACAAAAACAATCCGAAAAAACTTAATTCATTAAAAAGGACAGGAATAGACGACATATCATCACGGTTCATTAAGGATGCTGCGAATGTACTAACCAAACCTATAACATTCATTATCCACCAATCTATAACGAGCGGCATTCTTCCCGATGAATTAAAATCTGCACGGGTCAAACCATTATATAAAAAGAACAGTAGAACTGAAGTCGGAATGTACAGGCCAGTTAGTATATTGTGTATAAACTCTTAAAAAAATCGGTATATAAACAGTTTGAAGATCATTTAATTAAAAATAATCAATTATACGAATTTCAATCAGGTTTTAGAAGCGCTTATTCAACTGACACATGTCTTGTTCATTTTTTTGATCATATCAAAACACAAACAGCTAAGGGTTTATATACAGGCATGGTGATGATAGATCTGCAAAAGGCTTTGATCCTATGCAGTAAGCTTAATGCGATGGGTGTGAAAAGTGTTAAATGGTTTGAATCGTATTTAACAGGACGAAGTCAACTGGTAAACGTAAATGACATAGAATCTACTTATTCCAATATTACTTGTGGTGTTCCACATGGTAGTATTCTAGGTCCTTTGCTCACTCTTTGTTACGTGAATGATATGGTCATCCGCATCAATCCTGATTGTAAACTTCTTTTGTATGCCAATGACAGTACTATTTTATTTTCACATAATGATCCTGATTTTATAGCCGATAAACTCGGCAAAGAACTTGAATCCTGTAGCTTGTGGCTTGTTGACGACAAACTATCTCTCAATCTTGGTAAGACTGAGTACATACTCTTTGGACCGAAGCGGAAATTAACAAAAATATTGGAATTTCAAATTAATTGTAATGGTCATGTTATAAAATCACAGAGTAGCATTAAATATTTGGGTATTGAAATTGATCAAAATTTATTTGGTGAAAACATTGCAAACTCTGTCATTAAGAAAGTTAACTCTCGTTTAAAAATTTATGTACAGAAAAGCGAATTGGAATCGGAAACAAGGAACACATTATCCATGGCTCTTATCCAATGTCATTTTGACTATTCATGTCCCTCCTGGTATGCAGGTATATCTAAATCTACAAGTGACTCAAAATAAAACAGTATGTTTCATCAAAACCTTGGGTCCAGAGAGACTATAGGAACCGAGACTTACAAAGTTTGAGATATCTGAACGTGAAGCAAAGAGTAAAACAATTAAGACTGAACCATGCGCATAAAATCTTTAATAATAAATGTCCATCATATCTAAAAAAACAACTTTGTAAAAATAAATGAACACCATATAATTTTGTAATACCTAAGATTAAAGGCACAGAATCAACATCATTTTTATAACGCTATCCAAGATTGGAACTCACTTCCTGATTCCATCAAATCGATCACCAACATAACTCGATTTAAAAGGGAAGTGAAATGTCGCTTACTGGATACAAGGAAGAACTGACATTTCCGCCTGCTGTTAATACTTTGACCTTAAAAATATCTAAATAAATTAAGTTTGTTCGCTGGTCATTTTTAAAATAACAAGGATTCCGAATAAATGTAATTCTTTAAAGAAATTATTTAAGCCAAAAAAATAGATAGGTTACCGATGTAATTATTTAGATCCAAATGTATGCAAAAATGGCGGGAAACTGAACTCCTCTGCATTTTTCATAGGTTTAACATGAGGACTGTTTATCCAATAATGAATGTGACAAAATAACACCAACTGAATAAAATTTTGTCGGAATGCCCCAAAAGGTGTATAGAATAAATTAAAGGAAAAAATTAAGGGGTCATCGGGCAAAACATTGTTAAGCTTTTCAATGGATAAAACTAGAGAAGTCCGAAAATCTGACAGAAATACGTAAACATGACCAGCGAACATCCTTAAATTACGTTTATAATTATTTTGAAGGACCCCATTGGAAATAAACCGTAAGGTTTTCATGGTTTATCTTTGGTTGACGAGATCAACATAAGTTTTTATCGTGATGAGATATTTCTGGGGTCAAAAATTAATATGTTTTAAATTATATGAAATTTTTAATCGCAGTCTTAACTTATTGATTTTTAACCTAAATATATTTTACCGTTTTACCTTTCAACTTTACCCTTTTTGCCAAGAGGTTCATATCCGTATGTGACTATTGGAATGATCATTATCTTTTAACTGTCCCCGACCTTTCCATAGCAATTGCTGTTGATTTGCTGCCGGACGCTACCGCAATTTAAGAGGAGGTTTAGCATGCCATAAAACCGGTTTAACCAACCATCTGTACCAAGTCAGTACCATTGCGGTCAACAATTTTTCCGTTGGTTTCCATGTTGTTTGTCTTTTTGACTCGCGGACTTCGGCTCTTGACAACACTGTTCGGTAATTTTGTAATTACCCCCATTTTATGTTTTATGTACTATCAACCGAATCTCACGTACTTAGAGCATTGACAGCATTTGGATCTAACAACGTATATATTATTTCTTGTCGTGCAGATGAAGCCATTTTTTATTTAAGGTAGTACGGGGTTTAAAACTGCGCATTATTCATGTGCATCTGACATAAAATTGAATTTACTATGTAAATGTTGGTGAAATGATTTTCGATGTATTAGTTAAATTTGTTCAAAAATACCAGTTTTATTGGGTAACCATGCAGAAAATCAAACCTTTTCAGCAAACTCCTGTTCTAATAAAGGGAGATAATTTGTATAGAAATAATAGGAAAAAATCTGGTTTTTTTTTGCATTTTATTTAAAAATTAGTTCGGTGACCCAAAATTTTTGGAAGGAAAATATATCAGCTAGTAATTTTCCGAATTAAAAAAAATCTATCTGATGTAACTAAAATGAATTAAAATTTTGCTAAAATTCACTGATTTATCCTATCATTTCAACAAAAATAGCCGATTCTTAGCTGACAGATTTCACCACTAAATAACCGGAGACAACCAATTTTCATTTAATTTTTTATGGCCCAATAACAAAGCATATGAAAATATCAGAAAATGCTATCTGACAATTGTTTAACCCCCGTACCACCTTAAAGATGTTGACTTGGTTATAGTCTTCGTCGACAGTGAATTTTTATCGAATACACCTTGTGCAGTATACCAGTACTAAAGTCCCAAAATTCGGGAAGAGGTATGAAAAGAGTCAATTTTTGTAGCAAAATTATAAAGTAGTCGTTTAAATTTTAGTCTATGTATCTGAAAGAAAATCAAAGAGTAGCCAAGGATGGACTTTGTACCCAAAATTTAGGATCGAGTCGATCAAGGCAGGAAATTAAATTGTAAATATGTCAGTAGACTGTTTGCTATTCATCATTCAACCCTCAAAACATCGTCCTTGATCTCGCACCACGTTGAATCAAAAAAATAATTCACTCCTTACAGTTGCACATGTAATTATTGTCCAAAAAAGAACAATCTAAATTACAATGGCAACATCGCTAACAACAAGATACAAAGACAACACACAAGCAAGCACGACACAGAATATAACTAGAGGCTCACATGAGCCTGTATCGCTCAACTGGTGACTGGTTTTATTCATTGTCACCAAAAGACCACCCACTCATATTATATATCAGTTCACCAGATGTTACGTTTTCAATCTTGTATGAGGTACAAACTTTGAAACGGACCACCCTAAGACAATTGTAACCAAGTTTGGTTCCAATTGGCTCAGTAGGTTCAGAGGAGAAGACATTTGAATGCATTTCCCATAAGGTTCCAATGTTTAACTATGTTCCACGCTGGCGGCCATCTTGGATGAGGTAGGAACGTAAATATTACTAACTTGAAAGAGGACCACCTAAAGACTATTGTAACCAAGTTTGGTTCCAATTGGTTCAGTAGTTTCAAAGGAGCAGACATTTGGAAGCATTTCCCATAGGGCCCCTATGTTATACTGTGTTCCACGCTGGCAGCCATCTTGAATGAGGTGTGAACATAAAAATCACAAACTTTAAAGGGGACCAGCTAAAAACTATTGTGATCAAGTTTGGTTCCAATTGGCTCAGTAGTTTCAGAGAAGAAGATCTTTGAATACATTTCCCATAGGGTCCTATGTTAAACTTTTTCCCGTGCTGGCGACCATCTTGGATGACAAACGAAAAAGAAAATTACAAACTTTTAAATGGACCAGCCAAGGACAATTGTATCCAAGTTTGGTTCGTATTGGTTTATAGTGGTTTCAGGAGAAAAGATCTTTAAATTCAATTCCCATAGGGTCCCTATGTTAACTTAAGTTTCACACTGGGGCAATCTTGGATGAGGTGCGAACATAAAAATCACAAACTTTGAAGGCGACCAACCAAGGGCTATTATGACAAAGCTTGGTTCCAATTGGTTGGGTAGTTTCTTTGAATGCATTTCCCATAGAGTCCCTATGTTAAACTATGTTCCCCTCTGGCGGCCATCTTGGATGAGGTACAACCACAAAAATTACAAACTTTAAAGGGGACCACCTGAGGACTATTGTAAAAGAATTTGGTCCCCATTGGGTCAGTGTTTTCAGAGGAGAAGACCTTCGAATGCATTTCCCATAGGGTTCTATATTAAACTATGTTCCCTAGTGGCGGCCTTCTTGGATGAGATGCTAACCTGCTGGATATATGTAGAAATTGTAGTCCTTGAAAAGCTCAACACTCTTGCAATTCACATTTAACCTCCATCTCAAACAGTTTTTTTTGGAATAAAAGTAAAAATGTTTTAAAAAATCGTGAAAATTCCAAGAAAAATGGGCCATAACTCCTATTTGGGTCGTAAGATTTCCTTCAAAATTGCAGGATATGTCGATCTTACTATGTTGACCATTTTTTGTAAACTTTACTTCTATCTTCTACTATTTTCAATATATAAGACTTAAAATAACAAATAAACGAAAATTTTATGGGAAAGGGGCAATAACCCCAAGACGGGTTATCAGATATTCTTCAAAATTGCAGGGCGGGTAGATCTCATCATGTTGATCATTTGTACCTCGTCTGTTTTTTAATATCTTTAACGGTTTTGAGTATTTAAAAAAAAACGGCAACTTACCCCTATGCTCTATTTTTAGTAACAACGGCCATGTTGTTCGGTCTACGGATAAATAATAACAAACTTAAAAGACCATACCCTGGTAATGATGCAGGCCAAGTTTGGTTAGTATTGCCCCAGAAGTTTCAGAGGAGAAGATGTTTGAATAAAAGTTAACGAACGGACGGACGAAGGACACCGATTGATGGCAAAAGCTCACAGGGCCTTTGACCAGATGAGCTTAAAATGAAGAAATTTGAAAACATGTCGCGAGTCGAAACCAAGTTGATGGTAGCTGTGTCCCACAACTAGAGTGGGTTATATCTTGCTAGAAGTTTTGAAACAATAATCATCCCCGTATCTAACAGTCTGGTTGCAAGCTTTCTCCTCTAAGGGAAACTTATATTGCTCTACTTCTCTGAAGAAATGTTCTGAATTTTATCTGTGACGATGACATGCATAAACCTTTATTGTTTACAATTAAATTCTATAGATTATTGAAGTGGTTTTTAACAACAAAATTACATAATTCAGGTAAACATGAAACAAATCTTCCGTCTTGAAACAAGAGCAATGCTTAATCGGTTAGATATTGGGTAAGATGAACCTAAAGAATGTAAGGGAGCTATAATTTGACTTT